>JAMKCH010000447.1:0-175237 GCA_023653785.1 Ophioderma brevispina | reverse complement strand
CTCCCCAGCACCCCTCAACACCCCTTCCCTAACCCATGCCACCCCACCACCCCCCCCTACCCCCTCCCCAACACACTTCAACACCCCACCCTGTTTACCCCCTCCTCCACCACCCTTCTACAAACACCGCCACCCTCCCCCCCACCCTGCCACCACCCCACCCACCATCCCCCACCACCCGCACTCCCTAACCCCCTCCCCAACACCCACCCCCTCCTCTAATGCATATAGTCTCATGTATCGAAGAATTTTGCCTATCCGACGTATCTCAGAGATACGCATTAACTCATATTTAATAACTCATGTGCATCTAAGCCGCATAGATCACCTCCCATCCCAACAACCCCAACCCCTCCCCATGGCATATTAAGTCTCATGTAGCGAAGGAATTTTGCCTATCCTACGACCTGTTTCAGAGATATAGCAATTACCATATTTAATTAGCTTATTTGCATACCTTACACGCCTATATCACAGACTTTCAAATTGCAAAAAAGAGTGGCCCATGATAGGCTTTCATGCAGCTCAGAAATTTTGAGTATCCAAAGTACAGTGTAAAAATATAGCAATTACGCTGATTTTTGCATATTAATAGCTCATTTGCATACCATTTTTACAAAATACGCCCAAAACTAAATCAGTGGCAGGTCGAGAACTCTTCACCCGCTTTCCTTCCACCAAGGTACATCATTATACGCCTTACGGAACTCCCAAAAATTGTTAACACGGCCTTAGCAGATAATTTTTCATAATTATGCAAATTAATACTAATTAGCATATTTACTCCAAAATCTAATCAGGTCAAACACTCATCAACCCGCTTCTTTTCCACCAATTCATCATTGTTGCCCTTACGAACTCCAGATCATCATATACAAACATGGGTTAACATTTTTATCACAGACGAACGGACGGACGACAAACGAACGGACGGACGCTGCTCATTTTAATAGTCCCCTTCCGATCCCTCTTTCGCGGGGACAATAATACATTAAAGCTTCACTGGTCTTTAAAGTAAGGGCATTTGTGGCAGTTCGAATATGCGTGCCTGAATTGGCGTGTGCCAAAATTTTTACAAATGGTATTATCGTATCACTGTAATCTAGGTGTGTGGGTTCGTGTGTGGTGTGTGTGTGTGTGTGTGTAAGGGTGTGTGTTTGGGTGTGCCGTGCGTGTGTGTGTCTGTGTGTGTAGCGCGCTCGTGTTGTGTTTGTGGTGTCTCTGTATTTTGCATTTCAATTTCAATCAACATCCTTCAATCTATGTACAGATGTAAAGCGGTCCGTTATAAAATGACGCGGTGTTTGTAATTATGAATCATATTGATGTCAGAATGGCACTTTATGTTTAAGTTGTTTAAGGTGTATTTATAGCATAAGGCGGGTGAATTTCCTATCTTTAATTGGAAACGTGGCCTACAATTATTACGCTGTTTTTTCAGTCACAGTGTTCACCCTGTCGAGGGTTGACAATCAGAAGGACGTAAACTCAGCACTGAAAGAAATATTAAAGAATTTCTTTATCTGCTTGATACTGCTTTTGAAAATGTGATGTTTAATATTTTCTCCTAAGCAAATCTCTTCATTACTCAAAATGTAAACATCTCATAAAGCTCATAATATGGGTACGTAAGCAAACATTAATATCAACTTTAGTAAACAAAGACATTTTTTTTAATTATGAACAGCAGAATTAAGAAATTCTTTACATTTCATTTCAGTGCTGAGTTACGTCTTTTCTGATTTTCAACCCTCGATGTGGTACTTCGTTGTACAGGTTGTTGCGGTGGAGTTACACCTGGACAGACTGGAAATTAACATAATCTCTAAACGATTTTTTCCTAGATTTCACCACACCACTTATACTTATTAATATGTGAATAACTGGTTTGAACAAATGTGTGAATAAAACCCTGCTTTTCAAGTGCACTTTTCTTTTTGGAACTACCCTGCATGAAAGAACTTTGTCACTCAACTTTACCACGACATCTAACTAGACAATATCCTTATTTTTCTTAATATGTAAGTATGATATTTCGTGACCATGGTAAACCTTTGGGCTACCCTACAAAATGCAATTACATATTTCTAATTAGGGACAATATACATAGAAAATTTGGCGATAGACTAATTGTCCTCCAAATATGCAAATTCTTCTATTAGACTAACAATGATATGCAAATAATATCACACCAAAATTAAAGAAACAGGCATTCACTCGAATCAGATGCCTGATCCATTGTTACCTGAAATGAAGTGTAATACAGGGAGATGCAGGTATCAAGCCCACCGCTAAAGTTTTTACAAACAAAAATGGTATTCAATCAAATGAAGACCCCCTTGTTTATTGCAGTCTATTTTTTCACCATTTTTTTACTTATTTGGGATATTTTCTGTAGCATGACCATTTCATCATGCAATAGATTTGAATTTTGCTACTGTATGATTTACTGTCGTGACGGATTTGTAATATTCCTCCTTCATATTGAAGAATACAATTTACGGGATAACTTTTTTTGGCATCAGCATTCATCCAGTGCTTAAAGGTGTGCAGCGAGAGATTTCACATAGCAGCTGTCCCTAAATAATGTGAAAATTCTGATTTTGTTATTGATGTAAAGTTTTCTATCAAAAATAACCCCATGTGAAAGACTCTTTGGTACAAAACTTGTGAAATTTCTAATTTCGTATTGGAGCAAATAGGAATTTCAGTCTACGGTTTTATATTGAACTATAATCATTTAAAAATCACCTTTTGTTTTCAACTTTTAATACATTTCTGTAGGGTGTGAAATCTATTGAGTGTCTATATGAAACCACTACACATGACAGAAAATACCGATGCCTTGAAACTCGTTGCACCTTTAACTCTATTGTGTTTATGTTAGGATGAAAGATGTCAATAACTTTCTACATGTAGTAGAAACAAATTACTTCGCAACTATGTATTTTTTATATAAGGGGTTCTAAGGTAAACATAGATTCAGACACTAAAATAATCACAAAAGGAGACAACAGATACACCATTCTTGTATGATGCAAGAATGTACCTATTCATTTTTTTAATCTATATTATTACAAGAAAAAATGTGAACCATTTTTACACTTGTTTGTACAAAGGATGTATTATTGCTATTTGTTACCTAAAAGTACTTACGAATACCAATATCACTTAAAATGTACTGCTCTACGTTGCTGACTTTAGAAACAATTCATGATCCGGATGAAGATTTAAAAAAAAAGAGAATAACTCAAACATGTCGAATGAGTGGCTCAAGGAAATCGAGTACCAGATTCGAAGTCCCCAGCATCCTAACTTTTTAAGCGGATTATTGAACTATTCCGGAAAAACGATAATGAATAACAGTGTGTGATGAATAACTTCTTGCCACCTTGCACCTGAATGGTACGTATTATTTTTATACACAAAAAGAAAACAAAAGGACAAAAATAAGGGCATTATATACAACTCTATTTTTGTTTAATATTGCATTTTAAAAGGAACATCACAATTCGGTTTACATATACAGATTTGTATTGCATTAGTGCATTTTCTGTTTAAAATTCACATACGTGGCGAAATAACTATGGGGTGTTTTTGTTTTGTTTTTCATTCTGTTCTTTTACAAGAACCAAAAATGACGCACCAGGACATCAATCATTTATGTTTATTGTTTTGATTTGCAGTGATCGACGTGAACTGGTCAAATGTTAGGTAAGAACTTTAATATTGGTAAGTTATATTCGCAATCTGCGTCTTATAAACCGGTAGATCCTTGAATAAATATTATATACACAAGAAAATAAATTATCGCTTGAATAAAAAGCTAGCATATCAAATTATTTTACAAAATGTTTTCTCATTCATTTCCCCGTAATATAGATGTTTTGGCAAGATGGGCCTATGGTGAAAATGCTGGAACCTAGCAGAAAGTAAGTACCATTAAACGATATACTTCAAATCATCTTTTAAACGTCAAAATAATTCCAGATTTTTTCGTTAATAATCCGCAAAACAAAAATAACAAAGCAATTGCAATTGTGCAAGCGTGTGAGCATAAACATAGTTTATGAGTACTTTAAACGAAATTGACTCTCTCTCTCTCTCTCAGTATAGTGGGGTTTTCTTACGACCCATATCGACAAGACTATCTCTTGTGATTCAGTATGTAATCGCCGCAACGAGTACTTATGCGTTCTTCTCAGCCCTCATAGCTGATTAACAGAAAAGTGAGTATTGATGAGAGAACAGTATCATAATTGACTCTGATTAAAACTGGTCATTTTTGGTTTAGCAATATCGAAAGTCATTGACATCGGATTACATTCATATATTCTCATTTATTTCTGCACACATACAAATTATGAGTCCTGCTTAAAGCAGATTTTTTTTAAATATTTTTAAAAGAGGAAAAACTTAACAAATAGAAAATATTTTGTCGGTGTGGTAATAGGTAAAATACCACCGCATTATATCATACCATAAATGTCGCCATTCCAACCCATCTTCCAATTCGATATACAAAATCAAAAATACCCTCGCTGAGTTCCAACAATATGGAATGTAAGAGTCAGGCCCCTATACGTATATCACATTACTGAACAGAACCCATCAGTGACGTCAGAAAACAGATTAAGGTAAATGTTTTAGAATATCTCTTCCAAGACAAAATCAATCTAGAGAAAAAGGAGAACTCCATCGGCAATGTTGTCGACAGACATCATGGATTAGGGGCCAGTGCATGTTGCAATCCACGTCGTTGAACGGCTAAAAACTGACGTATCGAATGCTGCAGTCTCAACGTTGTTGCCCTTTTATAAAACGTCTATGAAGTGTTCCCGGTAATGGAATAGATAATTAAATAAATTTTGCACGGAAATGGAGTTAAATTCCAATCCATTTTCTTCGTAAAGCTTTTTTTATCAGTGCCTTTTGTCTGAATCGTGCAATTAAATGCCATCTTTCATGATTCATAAGCGAGAAAGTTTCCATTTTATGGATAGATGGTTTTTGAGTCCGTAGGCGAGCGATTAGTTGCTCAGGAACCTGTTACTAATTAGTGTGCTCAAAGATACGAAACATCTTATTGTTACGATAACATCAACGTTTCACTTGAAACACCACCGTATAACACGGAAACCCTAGCAAACAAGTATCATCAACGCATACCGTCTTCACATGGAAATATTTCAGCTAAATATTTTCATAATGAATGCTATTTTGTACATTAAAATACAATGGCCCATGATCCTGGCTATGTCTGACTGGCTATGTCCCGCATATTGCAAAGCATTCGGGATTGAAAACTTTGATATTCTACCACCAATTTTACCTCAGGTTTCTCACAGTTGATTCCTCCTCTAAAAGCAGAACAAATGTGATTCTAATATATAAAAGGTGAAAACTATAACTGTCACATCAATGGGGCAATTTTAAAGCTTTTTCACTTACATTTTTTTTTAAATATAACAACTAACAAAAGGCGCTTAAGGGCTCACATGTTCACATGTTTCAGTCTACTTTTTATTACTTATTACCCTGTATCTTTCCATGAAATGCATTTGTTTTTAAGAGTACCCGCCGAACTTAATTATACATTAACCAAGACATTTCTGTCAGTTGATATATAATAAGACTGTTCATTTCATGTTCTTGCATTGCTTCCTACTTGTTCATTAGCATAATACCGTATTACCATAGCATGTCATTATCTCAGCCGTTAACGAAGTATATCTTCTAAGTAATTTCCAAAGTTACCAGTGTGAGATAATGTGCAACCGTGACAGAATTCTGCGTTGATCTATTTTACCCATAATCCATCAGAAGACATAATTTACGTACAGAAATATGACCTTACTCCACATGACTCAATCACGGTTAAATATACTAGCTAGGTAGCACCATAAACCAGCGTTTTCCATGACTCCCAGTAAACCCTGGTGTGCCGACACACTTACCTCATGCTTAATGTTAACGAAAGTGCCAAAGTGTCATGTTTGATAACGATATTCTTTATACTGAGCGATAGCTTTTGATACTTTAGAGCATTTTGAGCAACGGTAGGGAAACCAGAAGAGGCATGGGGGTGACGAAAGGCTTACGGTGCGTCCCATACTATATCTGTGATAGTTATCAAGCAATGATTGACCCTGCTGATGCTAGTGGGGTTGTCGCTTGAAAAACCATAACAAAATCCTATCCGGTAATCGGGAAATCCCAACGATACAGTGGGCTAGCTAGATGCTACATAAAAATAGGGATTACTGCAAGCCAACCAGATGGTGTACATAATATTTGTGTTTAACTTTGCCGTTGTCACGGTATTTTTCAAATGTTGTTTATATTTAACTGCTACTTAACTTCTGAACATCGATGGCCATACCTTAGTTGAAAATAACAACAAAATTATAATTTCGGCCCAACATTGACAAATTAGTAACTAATATTTCAGGACTTTTCTAAGATCCTTCTTATAAGAATTTAAATTATATTGGGGGCCAGATAATGTGTAGATTTCGACCATAGAAGTCTACAGGGACTTGAAAATAACGGAAGAGGTCAAGCACCTTTCAAAATGCCAACAAAGAAAATGGTCAAGGAATCACTAAACCTGTGGTACATTTCCTAATTCATGAGACTTAATGAAAAAATAAAATCCAGGAGCTTTATTTTTGGCAGTAAGCCGCAAGCTTGATGATGGACATTGCCGCTAGTAAGTCAAAGTTTGGAAGTTGAAATTACCAAGTAGAAGAATGTCTTATTACTAGCTTGAGATAGGCTACAATTGCTAATAGTTGTGGTAGGAAACAAGGGTGCATTCTCTGCACCTATTACAAATTAACACACATCCTTGCCGGCAAAAACATTTCGGGGCTCACTTTTTTCATTAAGGATCAAGTATTGCAATTAATTAACGTGGAAAGTACATTAACACCCGTGCAAGAAAGTCATTGATGATAAAACATAGTCACTGTCCTGATCATGGGCCTTCCATTGAAATGTGGTCTTTACTGTCAGCAGGTACTTCATTGGAAATACAGTAACAGCTTATGGCAGGCAGCCGTAGTGTTGAGTGATCCTCTACGCAGCCTGCTCTGCATGATTTCCCAACCAAGACTTGCATTTTCAAAGTACACTGTACAACAACTTCAGTTTTTATTTTAAGTTCTCGACTTGTGTGATGTCAGCGGCCGAGAGATTGAAAAAAAAAGAAAGTGCACAGTTCTTCCCATTGAGAGGATATTATCCGTAATATGTTTAGTTCAAGTCTATCCACAACTAACCATGCGCGGTCAGCTAGTTGAAAAACAATCAGCCTTGCATTGCTGCGGGCTTTTTTCAGCAGCAGTCACTCTACGTTGTTGCATAGAAGAGAAAGGTAGAAACACCTACCAAAAGCTAGGCCCACTTTATATCGCTCGCGGGCTTAGTTGTCCCCTGAAGAATCGCCCATCTCATTCAGTGATGTGTAATCTCCAGCTTGCTTAGGGGTTTACTTGCGAATTGCATGCGGCAAATCCAGAGCGAGTTCCAATTTAATATTTGGGTACAGCAGCATTGAGATTGGCTCCACATCTTTTAGGCTGTCATCGAGTAGCTAAGTGTTCGGTAAATTTCACAATGCCACAAGCCCAACAATTACCATCATTGTGGTGAATATATGGTGCATATGCAAAGAACTTGAATTTTTGCTCTTTCTCTCCGTTTTATTTTTGTCTGACACATTGATTATTTGTATCAAACTGAGGAGCAGCTCAAGTGCGCAAGACTGCAATTACTGGTAGTCAGTTGGCAAAACCTTAGCTTCAAAATCATGTATTAGAAATACAACTGTTTTCATTGTCTGAAGCTACACCTATTCAATTATTAACACAAAAATGTTCTTGGGTTACTCATTTGTTCTTATTATGTACAGCAAATTTATATAAGTGCGGTTTGTCCTTACACCATGTTGTAATTTCTTCGTGGGTCTATGCTACTCATCATTGAAGATGGATCATAGCTAATTGGGATCTTCGTTCGCCCCATATAACCCAGTCCGTTTGTACAATATCGGCTGTCCCTCATATAAGAAACGTCCTAGAATACGGTGTTGGTCTTGTATTAGACCTGAAATAACAGCTTGTGGGTCCGCTAGTTAGCATACTGGTTGTCGGGATGGTAGGTTGGATATGCCCCGGTTGATTCGGCGGCGCAAGAGCCGTTCGACATGGCGGACGTCTGCGAGAGATCGGGAAAGGTAGCGTTGGGATTTACCAGGATGCATTCAGGGGTGGGGGGTATGCTGGACGTTTCTGTGTGATTGGAGGGGTAACTGAAGTACACGAGGAATTGCGAGTTTTCTCTATACCTGAAATTAAATGAAACAATATTTTAAAAATTAATGTCGTTCTTCAGGAAATTGGTTTCGTTTTATCCTTGCTTTTATTCTACTACCGAGAAAATAGTGTGACATCGTGTTCTTAACGGTAAACAGGTCAAACTGATATGAACGAAGATACCGACAACAACAAGATTTAAAGGATTAAATGGCCTTTTTTGCAAGACTTTGGTAAACACAAGACTTTCTATTCAAATTGTATACAATATTCTCCTACTGTGCGTACTCACTATATACCCCCGGCACATGGAGGTACGGGGCAAACCAAAGGTTATGCATTAATTATTGTAATTTAGTTCGCTACATTTTATGTAATTAATGTTCATGGAAAATGAGTGAAACGAGACAATATATTATCTATTGATCATCTTAATATAGCCGCTCGCAATTCAATAGAAGGTTACTTAATCATCTCTATATAACTTAAAGATCAGGACACAACGGCACTATTCGTCAATTCCATAGCAACAAGGCCAGGCTATTCCAGATTAAAAGGAAGGTAATAACGAATTCTAAATCAGTACCTTAAACCAATAATGTTTTATATATTTTAATCATTCCTGTAGATCAGTTGATACGATGATTAAAAATCAATTAAGCACCTGGTATTTCATCGGGAAATCAGACAAAATCTTGTCCGACAGAAGGTGTTAGTCATGTAAACTACATGTATATCGTTTCACTGTCAGAAAGCAAGACTGACGTTCTTTTTATTTACGGGTTGTTGAGGATTAAGTGATTCTATGTGGAGTAACAACTTAGGAATATTTAGTAACATACTTGGCACTCTTGTTACAGTCTTAACATGCTTAAAGATCTAAGTGTATAGATTTCTCCAGAATAGTTTTGCGTGATCTTCACCCGTCTTTTTGGAAGTGACAATTTTCCTTTAAAAATGTACGTAAACTAAATGAATAGAGGACTAAGTGCAGATTTTCAGAAAATATCTTTAAAATAGCACTATTTTAGGTGTTTGAGAACGTTAATGCTAATCACTGAACTAATCAAATTGGTTCAGCATCAGGTCATCAGGTGCACACTTCTTGAGAATCAGTATCTGTTAAATATCACCTTGATTTTTAAGTGTTAAGACGTCTTTCACGAATAGTTTGCCTAAGAACAGAACAGAAACGGTAATATGTACACATTCACTACAGAATCAGACCTTGATGATCAGTCTGCGACGGTGATCTGTGGGCGAGTGGGCGACTACGACTAATGCCCACAATCTGTAGTGAGCTCGGCCGGTGATGATTCCGCGTTCTTGGCCCATTAGAATGCGGCATGATCTCGATAATGCTATAGTAAAAAGAACACAAAAGAAATACGAGAGAAATTAATAATGTTTTTTTTTAATTTAAGCGTGGGTTATTTAAGATTAAATAGGTATATATTTTATCCCAGCCACTGATGATACTACGTACAACGTTCCCGGATTTACTTGGGTGTTGAATTTTGTATTCTTCTTAGTAGCTTAGTTATCATTCTTAACTTTCTTATGCTTATGGCTATGACGAGAGTATTCTTTGCTCTACAACGGTTGCAATTTTAATTCATTTAGTAAATTGGGGGCCAGATTAATGTGTCTTGGGCGCATAAAGAGGCGCCATCTTCTTGAGACCGCGTTGCATCATGAAATAACACAAGGTGGCGCGGGTCGCAATAAGCAAATCCCAATATTTAGTCTTGTAGCACCTACACTGTTAAAAAAATTTCCGTAAATTTACGAAATTTCTGGCAGCATTATTTCGCTGACATTTTAAGGGAAATTTCAGAAATTGCTGTCAATTACGGAACCTTTTTGACAGTAATTTTAGTCAGAAATTGTCTCATATTATGGAACAAATGTGTATTTTAACAGAATTTTTTCCGTAATTTCAATTTACGGAAAAAAACAAGTCATGAAATATTGCTGCCAGAAATTTTTGAATATTTCGCGTAATTAGATTTTTAATGTTTTTAAAAAAAACTTTTTATTTTTATTGTTTTTCTAAAACAGATTTCCGTAAATTTACGAACATCTGTTTTCTTAATTTATATCGGAAATTTTGTTAAGCAGTGTAGAACTATATTGCAAGAATTGGTGCTTATTTGGTAAAGAATCACGAGAAATCTAATATTCCACAAAATAAGTCAACAAAATCAATAGTAAAGGCGTTGTTCTGACGGCATCCTCTAATTAACAATCGCCTCATTTCAACTGTTAGTTGGGCAGAAAAATAACATCAAAAGCTAATGAATATTCATATGTTTGAGAAGCGCTATATTGTCTAATTGAGGTTTAGTGATAGTTACGATTGGATTATGGGGTATCTCAATTATGAGGCAGTTTCAAGTTTTTGATATCATAGAAGTGGTCATTCTTCGGTTTAAGGCTTTGGTGAAGAAGGGGGCGGAAATCCTGGTGTGTGTGCGGTAATCTCTATAATTGTCTTGAAGTGTTAGTTCTAATCATTACTGCCATAGTGCTCGCGATGTACTTATTTCTTTTAACCAGTTGTTTCATATTTTGGTCATTTAAAGTCATCCCCACAATACATGTTGAGACTTTGTGTCTATTGATCCAGATGTGATAATTAAGTTCAATACTTTTCAGTTTCGCCAAGAAGAATGCAATGAAGAAAGAGGCAACTGCACTTAAAAGTGAGAATGATAGAGTTACTAGGATTCAAAATCGCATGCTTTGATCTGTTTACTAGGCAGGAAACTTTTTTTGCATGTTAGACCCACATTTCTTAATAAAGAGACAATATGACTAGATTCTTGTTAGTGCTCTACAAACTGGGCTACCTGTCCCTTCAATAAGCCACTAGTTTAGAGTACAGCCGACCGCACTTTACAGTCGAGCACAAATGTTGTTTCCCTTTTAGGTGGTAAACCCTTATTTCTGGGATTTTTAAACCTTCCTGTGTGGCGCTGAACAACCCCCGGAGATAGTCACGGTGATAAACATGGGGAGATCCAACTTGCAAAATTGCATTTATTTTTTACAGTGTGGTAAAAAACTATATTTAAATGATCATCACGAAAGCCAACATATGTCATGATAATGAGAAATTGTCACCATGACCTTTTCAATTTAACAATGTAATTCACTATTACGTATACAAAAACGGGTTCTGAGAGTAACTTCAGAAAATTGAACACAATTTTGAAAAGTTTTGTTTTGTATAATTATGCTTGTACTCAAGTGAAAGTTTAAAATGTAGAGAGGCCACACCTGAATTTCTATACATTCTTCATATGCCCGATCCGATGTACAATTATCTATAGAATTAGTAGGGAACTTGAGCATGTCAAAAGTGTGCTTATTTGCATGTGTAAATTTTGCGGTTTTGTTTTTGAATCACCCTGATACTAGCAGCCGTGTCTCAGTATTTGTAATCAAATTTCCATAGGAAATCATAGGACAGTGCTTGTTCACACCAAGGAGTTATGTCTCGGGCCTTACAATCCTACAGGGTAAAGCTCCAATCAGAAATTAGATTATTAGATTCGGAACGTAATTGGAAATGGATGTTTGTGAATTATTTCAACTCATGCGTATCAATTAGGGATACGGTTTCCCTGTAAAAACTTTCACAGGCATGTTGGTGGTGGCATTACCTCTGTTTTACGTTCTTGTCATATTTTGATACATGTCGGCAATATTCTCTCTAGTTTCCGTTTTATGAAAATAGTATTCTCTAACCCCCCAAAAGAGTACATTATTAAAATTGTAATTGCAATATAATTGCACTGTTTTTTTTAAATCAACTGCCCAATGTAGTTACTGACAGACTGTCTGATCTTTAAATAGAATCTGATGTTGACTAAATCACTTAAAACGGATTCGAAAAGGCAAAACACGTATGCAAAACCAAATGCTTATTCAAGACATTGAAATTTTGACAATCATGAAACTCGTGATTACTTTTGACACATGCGCAAGTAAATGTTACCCGAAATATTTAGATTGGGGTTAACGTGTGAATCCTTTTCCTCGTACCAATAAAATCTCCTTATGTGCTTGTTAAAGATCAAAAAGTTCATAGTTAAAGTTCGGAAATTGTATCTGAACAGCAGCATCAAGTAGCATTAGCTTTTCACACCTTATGTAAGCTACGTACACAAATTGGGATGAATTTCTGCGGCTTAGGTAAGAAATAAAGAGCGTTGTTACTCATCGGCCATATATGCCCATATTTAAACAGCAGCAGAACTTTGAGTAAAGGGTTTAAATCCTGGTGCAATAAGTATTTAGGCCAAGTGATTGACCTAAGACCACAAACGACTTCATGCAATATGTTAAACATGTTAGACATGACCTAATCTAAAAGTTTCTTACCCATTGCAAGGCGCCGCAGACTTTGTCAGTGTTCCTAAATGACCAGTCATCAAACTGAAAGTAATGAAAATTATAACGTGCAGATGTTGCAATTATCCGTAATGATAGCTCTCTTTTATATATCTATAATAATAATAAACTTAAGTAAGCACTTTGTTACTTGTGATTAATAAATGTTACAATTTATTAAAATTTACTTTTAAAGGTAGTTACAATTGGAATAGTCTGAATAGGCACTTAACCACGAACAATGTCTGCGGCGGCCAAATTCATAACCATTTATGTAATAAATTATTTACGAAACAATATGTGAACCAGTTTACATAACTTAAGCGTGATACACTTCTTAACTATTATTATGAAATATTTTAGCAAACAATTATAATTTCAGCTCAAGTATTTGAAACGTTTCATGAATGTAAGGATTGTGTTATGAAAATTTGCCGTGGTGTATGAGTATCAGTATTGCTATGATGTGATAGTTCATTCGCTGATGTTTTTAACTACATACCCCTGATGTTGAGATGGAGTGAGAGAGCGAGAAAGTGAAATTTAATAACAAAATTAGTTTGGAATAACGCATTTTCAAAATGTTTATATTAAATGATGCGAGAATCGAATAAAATTGGTTAAAACTGAGATTCATATTTTAACTTCTAAGCAAAATGCCTACTTAACTATACAGGCTGATTCAAAAACGAAGTTTACGCATTTTGTCATGGTTCAGTATAGGCCTATAGTTAATAAGACAGATTCATTGGTTTGCAATTTTTATTAAAATGAGTAAACTTCTTGCCTGTAGTAGTGGTTGTTGAATTTGTAAACATAGTAAGTGTTTGAGTTTGCACGAGGTTAGAAATCGTGCATATGATGAAGAACGATACTATTTTGCTTCAAACTTGCAAAAGTTTGAACTTGATAACACAAGAACTAACGGATGGAATTCAAGCTAGAACATTTGATCCCTATTTTCTACAGATGCTATCGTTTGATCAAGCAAATGAAGTACGCTGAACTTTCCCGTCATTTGCTGCGGGGAATTTCAGGAATAAGTAACTCGGCTGAAAACACTTGACCCGTTGTCGTGTTACAGCCGCATTCAAATGGAAAGACAAACGTTATGAAAGCACCAAAGATTAAGTCTTGGAGACGAGTTACTTTACCCTATTTGTTTTGTATCTCCGTATTACAAAGGACCAACATATGCTTGATTTTTAGCGTGTCGGTATGCTTTTCCTTCTGATCTCTGCCAAAACAACTTGGCGGGTCAGTTTGTGTAAAAGGTACCGCTAAAAAAGCAACATCATGTGCTAGAGCCGTGTTTCTTTTAAATATAATGGGGGAAGTGCATCAGCTTTTGACAACCGTGCATGTGTAGGCCTATGATCAACTAAGAATGACTAAGAGGTGTATGCAACAAATACTACGCTGAATTAGAGATGGTATTGTGTCTGTGTGAAGGTGCAATTGTTTCTTGATTCGAAAGAGCAGAATTTTGACAATTATAAATCAATTTCATGGTAATTCATGAAGATACATTATGAAGTTGATGTAGGTTCTAAATGATCTAAAGAAACGTGATCAAATGTGACGGAAAGTCAATCCCAAGGTTCTATTAAACGTTCTCGTCTCCAGAAATAAAAGTTTCCTTCTTTTTGTTTCTCTTTTACAGTGAACATTTATCCTTCAAAATTAGCCGGGAACCCAAACAAACAAAATTTGTCGAGCATTGCTCGCCTACTTGCCTATTTTGCATAGCCCTGGTCAATCATGTCCATGAAAAAAAGAAGAATTAATGGAGAAAAAAAGATAGTTTTAGAACGATTTTAAATTAAAATACGAGATTATGAACAGAAATACAATTTTGTTTATTTGAATAACCTGCCTATGGTTTGCCACTGCTTTCATTCTTTCGAATTCATACTCCAAAATTAGAACGATTGAATTATGACAACTGTGCAAGAGAAATGTTTATCATTTAGTGCACAGTCTGAATAGAAGGTGTGATATGAAATGTTCAATTCATGATATATAAGCCTATTCATCAACACATTTACGCCCGACCATACATATAATTCCCATAACACCGCGCTATCATAACTTGTACAAACACATGTCAAACGCACACATTCACAGTTAGCACACACCCATACAGCTCGCCCACACAATCTACAGGATCACTTCTTGGTGGAAATGGAAGTGTGAATGGGTGGTATGCTTTAAGTGATCTAAGTTATCACATTGATATGATGCACTTTTAGGTATTTTTGGTTGTAATGTGTATCAATATTTGGCGATTAAATTTTGAATGCATGTACTACACTGAGTGAAGTTCAAGCCATGGTTTCACAAAGATGAATATTGTTCTGTTTCCTAGGTTCATTTCAGTACATTTCTTTGCAATTTGTTTTTTAAGTTCAATGTTTAACCCTACTTCAGACTATTTTGTGTAAATTATCTTAACCCGTTCACTATATTGCGATTTGGTATTCCCCCAAAGTACGATTGTGATATTTCCTTATTAGAAAACTCACCAGTCATCAGGATCACATTCTCTGAAGCCTTTGGCGAATGGATTACTTGCAATCTTTAGTTGTGTTATCTGTTAAGAGATAAAATATACAAATGTAAAGCATAAATCATTAGCACAGTGTGGCATTTCCTTGTTTTTGCACATTCATTTGTTCAAAATATGAATAAGTTTGGACAAATCTTAAAATTGATTTTCTCTATGATTTCAAGTTTGGGACGTATTGGCTGCGTAGAAGCGGGTCTCTAGGCATATGGTATCACTTTCCTTCTCTCGCAAGATTTTCTTTTCCGGAAAATAAAGGTGCCTAACTTCATCCTTTTACTGCCTTGTCTAATTTGGATGATACAAGACATGCACACAATGCTGGATTTAATATTTTGGAACTACCTTGCTTCTGTTGATGATTCATAAGATGTTTTGGAAATATTCAATTTTGATTTGGCGCCCTCATATGTGACCCATTTTGGCGTTAGTACAGTGACCAGACGGTAGAGGAAACCACAGCATCCTCAACAACCCCTACGGACATCTTCTGCAATCAATTAAAGCCTAAAGGTGTACCATAAGGGGCTACTGTAACTGAGTACAGCCTACCTTTAGTAGTTGGGTGAACAACCCCGAGGGGAATTCCGTATCTCTTAGGCAGGGTGGGGCTGTCTATTGTCTAGGCATTTTAGTGAGTCCTAAGGAATTAGAGGCATGCTTAAATGATGTTAAGTGGGTCGCATAATTTGAAAGCAGATCAACTGTTGTCCGATCCATGATGGGTTATCATTACTAAGAAATTTAGCAAAAATCTGAACTTTGGAAACATCTTCTTTGGTATTTTCCCTCCGTTGTATATTTTATTTATCTGCCCTGGTCAATGTTTCATATTTAACCATAACGTGCTCTTGCATATTGTACTGATGAAAATGTCAAAATCTTATAATGTCTGTTTCAAAGCCGCATTTGAATAGAAGACAATATTTTCAGACATAATAAAGTTAAAATATTAAAGATTTTGTTAGGCCACATATAATTGACTATTTAATTAAAACAAGTCATAGTTTTGTTTCAGATGACGGCCTTCTTTACCCCGTGGTCAGGCGGCCATAATGGTGAGCGAGCTTGCCGCTGATTTTGAACAAAAAATTCTGGTTTAATGGAAGCAGTTACCGTGAAAATGTTTTTCTTTAACACAAACGACACAATTCGCAATCGTTGAATGTTCACTTGACCAAATTATTCCGTTTCTACGTTTCATGCATGCTATTCAGTACGAAACAGTTGCACATTGAATGTACTAACATGGTTTGACAAATTGAATCAGAGATTGAACACACGAAGCTCCTCACATGACCTTCATAAGAGAGCCTCATGAAATGAGTATACATATAACGTCACTTTTCAAAGGCATAGGTATAATATGTTGCTTGCATTATTGCTGTATATTTGAACAAGAATTAATTCTCGTACAAACCATTTTGTTTAATATTTTCGCGTGATTACATTCACGTATGGCACCTATAATAGAGAGGACAGTAATTTTAGGTCTCTTTCACCCAACTAAAGCAAAGACTATAACAAGCTTCTGTTATAAATTTCTGAATGAAGTAAAGTTTATAACCAAAATTACTGATGTTATTGCCACTCAGCTTATTCAGCTATCATGAAAAGCTTTTGGTGGATTTCTTCTGTACAAAACTGTGGATGTTATCATTTTTTGTTCGCCTGCCTAACACTTAAGTGCCTGGTGGGGGGGGGAGGGTTCCATAGTACCCACGATTTGTTTTCGGCGATTTCTCACTCGTGAAAAATATTTTCGAACTCTAATTTTTTGTTCATTTGTGTAACTTTATCGATGCGCTTGCTTTCCATAAAAAAAAATACTAAAATGTCTTGCCCGTTAATGAGATAATTAGCTTGGTCCCTAGGAACCCCCCCTTAGGCACCAACGGGAGTGTGATTTTAAAAATAAAAATTAGCAAACCCTGTTTCCAGAAATATTTTTCCAATCCATCCGTTTAGTTATCAATTTTTAAAAAAAAAACTAATTACATATCAAAAAAATAATTTAAACCTTTTATGTGCTGAAAAGAAGCGATTCCATCATCGGGCAACTGCGCGCCATTGCGGTACAAACCTATGGCAAATACGACTGCCCCCACAAAAAATACAAGAATGTACAAAATGGTAATGTTTGTGTTTAATATCTGTAAATTGGTCCTTCTAGAGCAGATATAAATATCAAAATGATTTGAAATGTGTATGCTGTGGAAGCAAGGTCGCGGAAACATCTACTACTTTTGAGCGATTTGAAGCATTTCGAAAACAATGCTTTGCCCCTAATTCCAGACGATAAAACCGGAACTCATTTATATCGCACCTGTGGCCTTGTCTTATGCCCACTCAAAGGTGGTATGAGGTTTCATTTTGAAAATTCCATCGGAAAGTGGTTCCTTGGGGGGGGTCATGGAACCCCCCTTAGGCACCCAACGTGAGTGAAAACAATTAGGCATTAAGTGTTAGGTAGAACAGATCCTATCAAAACCTAAAGTCTTAATTTAACATTTGTCATGTTTTTTATTACATAATTATTAAGTATATGTGCGAATTAAGTGCAATCCGACACTTTCTGTAAGTTATGCAAATGAGAGATTCAATATGGCGCCAATGGTTGCCATTTTGAAGAAATTTTGATTGCGTTCTCCTGACCAAGTTGTACACCTATCAACATAAAATTGGTATTTAAGGCTATATACCACAATTTGCCTTGTACTGACGATTTATTTTTTTCTAATTTATGAAAATGTTTTGCTTAAGATTCCAAAAATATGAAAATTACATGAATCTCACCCCCAGCTCATTAATATTGTTTAATGTAATAACTACAAATCAGGGTAGACTTTTAAAAAATAAAAAACGTCAGCACAAGCAGTATTCATCTAATGAAAACTCTGGAAATGGCATTTTATTTGAAGAAACAAAACTGGAGATATTGGCATCAAAAATGAACCACTTTGGTCCAAAAATAGAAACTGAGAAATAAGCAAAAAATAGGTTTCGGATACTTACTGGTCCATTAACATCACCAGTGTTCTTGGAGCCATTACATTAATTTCCTTAACACTATGTAAAAGAGGTTGTATTTGCCTTGATTCCTGGTCTGTCTAGGACAAAGTGTTTCCCCATTTTTTTTTATTAGTAAGTTTTTGCAAAATATCCGAAACTAAGGTTTAAACGTGTTGCTAAGGAAACAAACATGATTAAATATGGTAATGTAGCATTTTGGATTTTTCCTGGATTGAAATTACTAAAAACTGGACAAAACAGAAAATTGATTTCTTTAGGGAAAAAACATTTGATTAGGATTTTCTACCTTAAGGCAGAAAGACACATAGGGATACTTTGTCCATGTTGTTGTCTGTTGTGTCTGTTGTTGTCTGTGTGAAAAAGGGTTAACATTTGCCTGAATTCCAATACTTTGATGAGATTAAACCAAATTTGGGTCACCGGTGCAACAGACATTCCCTCATACGTTGATAGGTCAAAGGTCCACATACCAATGGTCAAAGTAATGTGAGGTTCAAGGTTGTAAAATAGGCTGAAAATGTAAAATTAACCTCATTTGAAAAGTTGAAGTTCAATTGGAACCAAACTTGAGTCATAGGTGCAACATGGATCCCTCATTTCTTGATGAGGTCAAAGGTCACATACCAAGGTCAAAGGTAATGTGAGGTCAAGTTGTAAAATAGGCTGAAAATGTAAAATTAACCTCATTTGAAAAGTTGAAGTTCAATTGGAACCAAACTTGAGTCATAGGTGCAACATGGATCCCTCATTTCTTGATGAGGTCAAAGGTCACATACCAAGGTCAAAGGTAATGTGAGGTCAAGTTGTAAAATAGGCTGAAAATGTAAAATTAACCTCATTTGAAAAGTTGAAGTTCAATTGGAACCAAACTTGAGTCATAGGTGCAACATGGATCCCTCATTTCTTGATGAGGTCAAAGGTCACATACCAAGGTCAAAGGTAATGTGAGGTCAAGTTGTAAAATAGGCTGAAAATGTAAAATAACCTCATTTGAAAAGTTGAAGTTCAATTGGAACCAAACTTGAGTCATAGGTGCAACATGGATCCCTCATTTCTTGATGAGGTCAACGGTCACATACCAAGGTCAAAGGTAATGTGAGGTCAAGTAGTAAGATAGGCTGATAATGTAAAATTAACCTCATTTGAAAAGTTGAAGTTCAATTGGAACCAAACTTGAGTCATAGGTGCAACATGGGATCCCTCATAACTTGATGAGGTCAAAGGTCACATCCAGGTCAAGGGTCGTGTTATTTAAAATTACTATGATAATTAAAATGCATTGATCAAATATGGTTTTACTGCATTTTGATTACAAGGAAACGGCTTATTTATTAGTATACAAATCCTTACACAGCCATCAAATATTTTAAGTAATTTTAAATCATATTTAATCTACAAAATGAATCTTCACTCAAAGCAAGATTAAGAAAGCTGAGTCACGTTCAATCCATCGTCCTGGGCGCAGTGACATTGGGATGCATATCGTATTGTGACCAACCTGATTTAAATTGCCTTGAACTGTAAAAGGATTTTTTACCCTAAAAGAGAAATATTTAGATATACTTGGAACTTAAGCAACCATCTGCACATGAATCGGAGTGGTTTAATACCTTTAAGACAATCAACTTTAAGGTAGTGACAGAATTGTGCATTTTGAAACATCTGAAATCTTAGCGGGAAGTTTGGTCGACAAAGAACCAGCTTCCTCTCCAGTAGTAATCGCATAATCCTGTAATTACACCTTGTCAATCACTCGTAAACATAACGGCCTCATCTAGGCTATAATTTACCAGTTAAAGAGAGGATTAACGCTTGACGGTAAGGATATTTACAGTGCTAATACGTCAGACTAAGCTAACTAATCCTCATAGATTCCAGTATTCATCTAATTCTTAATGTTAATCCCGCCGTCACGGCCATTCGTACTACATACAGCGATAAAACAGACCCATGCTCTTCGTAGTCATGGTAGTGAATAAACTTCATTAAATGGGGTCGGGTCATTTCGCCTTTCGTGATTACCGTAATAGTAATTAGTATTTGGTTTTAGTACGAAATATGTAATGACGTATAAAGCCCGATGTATACTCCACTTCGCGTCCGCGATATCGCGGCTGCGAAGGAACTTGACCCCGATTTTTTATTGCCTCGGCGAAAGAATTTCTATCGCGCGATGGATTTTGAGGCTTCGCGGAGAGTTGAATTTTGTTCAACTCTCCGCGATATCGCGGCCGCGAAAATTCTCTGATTGGCTGTTCTAGGAGCCAAGGTCGGGCGATGACTCATGAAAACCAAGCTGAACCTGCTCTTAAAAATCGCCCTATCAGCCCGCTAATCAACAACATACTCATCCAATGAAATACACATTAAATGGCCAATTATTAAAGCTATGGATGCAGTGCGAAAAATTCCCGAGTAGTATGATCACATCAGGCATGATTATTTTTAAGGATATCGTAAAGAATGTTTTGGCGGTTAGTACGAAATATTCTATTCTGAGCTCCGCATCCTACATGTGGCATTTTATAGCCCAACCCCGCTGGTACAACGGGGTGTACAAATGTAGGTAGGTATCATCAAACTGGGCATTTAACAATATTATTAATGATACAAGTCATGTAAATCCGGAAGATGTGCGAAATAAATGTAAAACAATACAAATAGTCCAGAACATGTAAAAGAATTCAAATTTATATTGGCAACATCAGTCCAACATTACTTGATCAACAGGCCTGGCTAAATTTTAATATAACTTTGACCTAGTATCGTAAATAATGTCGCTCGACTATTCTAGTTTGCTATATCTCATTCGGGAAATCCAACTCTATAAATATCGCCAAAATACTGAACGGTATGTAGATAATTCTCTAATTGTTATCAAAATTGTCAACTTGGCAAATTAGTTTCAATAAAATAATACAGCAACGACTTCCTCGAGATGAGACAGTTATCGCTCTGAGTATACATGACTTTTATCGCGCGGCATTGCGATGTAAAATTTCATCGCGGCATCGCGCGATGAAGCGAAAGTGGAGTATACATCGGGCTTTAGTCTGTCAAACGCGTAAAGAAGACCAGTCAAGTTATTGTACATAGCAGAACACACCGTATTCGTTCAAAGAATTAGAGATTAATAAGGTAATCCGGTATAAACATGATAAAATATTATTAATATGTAAGCACTGATACTTGATTTTCTTCGCTGCTTTGTTATCCCTACAAAACAATTTGTCTTTATAAACTGCAAATCAACTGAAACAGGGAAGTTGATGTAAAAAGTCTACATTTTAATTTTGTCAACGATCTAAAATCTCAACCAACTGGACATTGTCGTCTTCAAGGGTAAGCTCTGGTAAAACGACTACGCAACGAGAAGACGTTCATGTTTATTAATTGAGCTGGACATTGTCCTAAGCCGTCTTTATCTTTAAACCCATGTTGCGAAATAAATCTGCACATGAAATTCATATTAACGCTATTGTGAAGCTATCATTTCAGCAGGGATGACTAGGCTTGTGCAAGCTGAGCTACCTTGGCTGGTCTTCCTTTATTTATTAAGAGCTTTTGATTTGTCATCTGCAAAAATACTCACTCTATGATTTTGATAAGCTGTAACTGCGGTAAACTGAGTCTCTGGGAAGATGAATGTCTTAAAATCTCTCTCTGGTGCATTGTCAAAGTCCTTGCGGCCACTCACGTGAACCACGTGAAATCTTGGCTGGTAACGGTGCATGGAATTCAAAATAATCTGTGTAGGGAAATTAAAACAGTCAGTTTAGTATTGAGTTGTTGACTATATCAAATGAATTTAATGATTATCATAATTAAGTAAATGTAGTTCACAGTATCAATTCAGTTAGAATTTGTATATTATTGGAAAAGATGACGCTTTCAACCATAGGCCATTTTGTGAGGTTGCTTCTGCGATATTAGTTCAATTTCGCTGGTGCAGGCCAGATGATCCGTAATAAGGTCGAAATATAAACTAATTGAAATGAGCTTTTGAATATGATCAACCATCACGTCATGGAATGTAATTATTGACAGTTCTTCCTATCGCACTAAAGGTGACAAATGCAGAGCTCATATTCTTCACTACTTGCTAAAAATTCTACATTTTCTAGAACAGGTGCGCTTTTACAACCCCTTGTTCCAGTAATGTGAGCATGTATGATGTCGTGTTAGGTCGTTCTAGACTTTAAAAGTGAACATGAGTAAATAGAGCGTATAAAGGACTTAGTTAATTTTCGGAAAATGTTTAGAATTATCATTCAAATGCACAAACAAGATCAGCTCATTGATCATTGAAAATTAAAGCAACATTTCAAGTGTACAAGACATACGGAGTACGGATCTTTCTTCTAATCTAAATTCTGGCTCTACACTTACGTTTTGTTCCAATATCAGATCAGTACAATTGCAATAACAACAAACGTTTAATGAAAACGTAAGTTTGTTCACAAACAATGAGGTTATTTCGGTGAAATGTATTCACTCGTTTTGATAATACAACCTCATTTGCATATAATTTGCATAATTAGTGAACACCAAGTTCAACAATAGCTAAAATTTATTTCCAAGTATACATGCTATATATGCTTCCAATTTGTTGATATTTTGTTCACGAAGTCAATTCGAACATGTTTGAATGAGAAAATATGAAACGTCTTTGTATATTTAATAATCTAATTTGTATTTTTAATTAGCGGTACTGAGAATTTATCTAACTGTAAGATCAATGTGGGCTTGTGACATCAAATTAAAGCTTAAGATGTGTTTAATAACATGGTATGGTAACCTCAGTTCAACCGAGTCCTGAGTGAGCTGCATTCTGATTGGCTGAGCACTCAGACTAACAAAGCATTTTTTTGAAAGGGATTTTTACTGTTTACTCTTTTCTTATACCCTAGCATACTCATAAAATAACAAGAACATGGCTTGTGCAAAAAAAATGCAACTATAAACAGTGGGTACAAACTTTTGGGCTATTATTCTGAAAGGAAGTCTAACTTTAGACCTGGGTTGAAACCAGGATTAGCCCTACATGAGTGGACCTTTTTCCTTTCCACATACTCTAATAAAAATGTGCTGTAACAGGCAAGAAAATTCCTCATGGATGTGCCGGAACGGCCCAGCCATCCATTAGGTTTTTTTTCACCCATTACATTTAACTTTCACAGTATTTTGAAAGAAAAAAAGTCCACTCATTTAGGACTAACCCTGGTTTAAACCCAGGTCTAAAGTTAGACTCCCTTTCAGAATATCAGCCTTGATATTTTTACATTTTGGAAATTTATGGCTAGCTCATTGATAACAACACCTTTGAGACTAGCTCTTTTGTGCCTGGATGAAAGTTAGTAAACTATAATGAGTAATACTCACGTGACCATTGTCATCCAGCAGATTGTTGTAAGTTTGAGCTTATCGAATGATACAATCTGTTTCATCCACATAGCCCCCCTGGCTGGTGAATCTGGATGTACATGGATCCTGCCTGGCATCTCGGGGTCAGCTTTCCCTGCTACCAACCAACTAGATGAATGGAAAGCGTAACGATACCGCTTGTCGTCCACCTTCAAAAGAAAGATAAGTTCTGATGTGATAATGGAATTTTACCGATTTCATAAGATGTGGTACTAATAATAATTGTCACTTATAAAGCGCTACAACAATGTATCTAAGCGCTGTACATAATCACACAAACACACCAAAATACAGTTTCTTAATCTATAAATTAAATGAAGTACAATATAACTAAATATAAACCTAATGATTTATCAGTTTGGACCATTCCCAGCTATTTCCATGGAACGTTTGATCTATCTTCTTTACTTTATTATACCATAGTCCCTACAGTTATAGGCCTACTATACTACTATACTATAAGTCAAAAGTTCATTTGTAGACATTTGGTTGATCACAATGTAGGTCTAGGCTATAATTTTGTATGTACTACTAGATGCTGTACGAAAAATGCTGTATTAAAAGTCGAAACGCCCCTATTTTGTTCATTTTTTTGTTGGCCTACATTGTGGTTGATCACTTTGATAATCGCTTCAACATTTAAAACATGTTACCTCTCAATTTAGAATTGGATTTACTGACTTCAAATACAGTAAAGTCCATCAGTTATCTCCGATATGTTTACTTCTACATCTACATCAAAGAAGCAGATATTTACCGGAACGAAGTCCATCATGAGAATATACTCCGCCATAGGATCCATTCCTGAAATCTTCACTTGAAAGGTAGGGAACATTCGTCTATAAAAACAAAATAAAACAATAAAATGATACTTGATGTATCTTATTTTTAAGTAACAATGTTAATGTGATCGGGTCTATATGCAAAGCCTCTTTTCATACGGTGCTATCATTTTTACAGGATTATTCCAATGTTGAATCAGACATTAGTTCTGCTACATAAAATATTTCAATTAACGCAAAAATTCCTCATGCATATGAACCCATTGTTTGCTATCAGATATTTGCTCCAAAGAGGGCGCGGGCCATGCATCATTTTCCAGAGAGCATCCATTTTAGCGTTTTACTGGTATTCAAACAATCGGGTTTTCCGTCCAAGACTGGGTGGAGCTAAACCTACAATCTCTCAAGTTCAAGTCACTTTTGCCCCTTCCCGATGTCAATGACCCTATCTAACACAAGCCATTGTTTACCCCAACTACAACATACAGACAGGCGTTAGGTATATTACTTCCCAAGATCCCCAGATAGAGTCACACATGCGTCAGATGGTTGCCTCGTTCATATTAAACAATTTTGTCTCACTACATGTTCTTGAAATAGAACGACAAACGACGTAGGTGTTCTGCATGTGAGGTTACAAAGGTCGATTTCCTTCTTTAGTATTGCCGCAGAAAGAAAGTTCAACATTGGTCGTAGTGAAATAGAAGGTATCATCAGAAAGCCATGACCCGTACTACATGACTAAACTTGCTTTGAAAGAGGCAACACGTGTAAGGCAAGCTAACTCAGCCAAAATTGCATCAAAGCAAAATGTTCCAAGTTGAGACATACTCTTTGGCCATAGGAAGCGAAGTCAAGAAGGTGAAAACAAAAAGCGGGAAACCGGCAAATCTCGATCCATAATGGCCAGAAGTTGACTTTCTTCTATTATGGTGCCGGTGGCTTTTTATGACAAAATCTGTCATTGGAGGCGCCACGGTGGGGTCATGGAACTGGAAATGTACACAAACTTTTGTTCTAAAAACATGTAGAGATAGGAATATGAACATTTGAAAATTGGGGACGGAAATTGCTCGATATTAGAAGTATTGTTTTGCAGAAAGGCGCGAGATTTGTTGTAGCTTTAGGGGGATCTTGTAGAGGACTTATCATTGCGGATTTGACGTAGGCGGGCTGTATGAACTGGTTTAAATGTACTAGACTGCTTATATGCTGACAAAATAGAGTGAATCATAGAAATGAACATTTAGCGCGATCATATTTAAATCGACAACAACAGAATTTGGTGGTGACATCCGTGTTAATTCAGTGCATACTCCTCCAGTTGCAATATCAGAGCACAATTTGAATGGCCTGAAAACACCACTGCATTGTAAGATTGTCCTTTGGCATGTTTTATGATCATGATGATGATACGGTCAGTTGGCAGCAGTTTGCAGGAACATCAAAATCCAACTTGTGAGAGATGAAAATATTACCTAGTGATTACATTCATTTATACCTCCTGTTGATGTTGAGAAAAGTAATTCGCAAACTGTATACTGCGAACGTGCATATGCCCTTAAAACGTAGGGACTCCAAACAATGCTATTAGATGTTCAACAAATGATTTTATTCAAACCACTCTTTATTTGAATTGATCATAAAAAGCAACATACGAAAGAAAGAGAGTTAACATATCTAACACATACAACAATTTCAACATTTCCCAAAGGTTTCTTTGAGGTTTCAATGAATGTAAATGTCTCTTGTGCTTCCTTCTATGTCATAATGTGTGTAAGGTTATGAAAACTCTGTAGGAAATCCTTTATTACTAGGGATCGTGAAAGTGACAAATCTCTCTCTTTATGACGAATGGTTTCTTGCCTAAAATGGAATATTATTTTATCAGATTACATACAGGGAAATGTCGAAAAATATTATTTCCAGAATAGTTCACCATCAGTTGAATGGCATTCACGAAGCTATGCAGTGTCAGTGTGAAGCAAAGCGTGATTTGACAATAATTCATAACTTAAGTGCAGAGAACTATTGGGTCATTTTCTGAACCTTGGTAGTAGTAACACATTCAGTCGTGCATGATGCATGAAACGATATAGAATTATTATGAGAGTATTTAAAGAGCACCGTTATCAATTTAGTTTTAATACACAAGCTTTTGCCTCCGTCGCTTGGATTTATGTTTGTACTTTTTAGTAAATTTTGTTCCCATTACAAATGGGGTGAATGAATCAGTTCTGAGTTGCACGCTTGTATGATCATGGAGTTATAACTCCATGGTATGATAATGTTTAATGTGCGGATGTTACCACAACTAAACGTTAAGTGCGCATCTTTGCCACTCCGAATCATCTATGGTTCCTAAAAAAAATGACACAAATCTTCAAAAGACATTGGCACAACTTGCTGGCGCTGGTCTCGATGCTGGACAGGCCAAATTCCTGACGGGTCAATTAGCTAATGACTGGAACATATTCAGCGGGCTTAGGCGATATCATCCGATAATTAGATCACAGGGGACTCACTTAATCATACAAGACAGAGATGTGGCCATCTTGGACGCAATAGCCTCCATATTGGCTGCTAAAGATCCAAATGACTTGATTGAGTTTGAAATATTTGCTCGATATTGCAGAAAAGGAAGACGAGGGCGTCTCGGAACCGCCTTCAATTAAATTACCAATTAAGCACCCATTAACCTATCCTCTTCGTATCCAATGTGATGGTAATGCATAATACAAAGGACCTCAAAACTAACAGACATATTTCTACCTGTTTTATCCGTTGTGGATTAGACTTAATCATTTGGCTTAGGTTCTTTGAGTGATGAAAAACTATGGTCAAATAAATATGGCCTACTTTCGAAGCTTTGCCCTCCCATGATGTCCATCGTGTTTAGTACTGTTTACCACAGTTGCAGGCAAGTTTTCCTTCCATTTACCTCAGCTGTGGGTTGAATGGCTTACAAATTGTAATTATAAAAATACGAAAAAGTGCTTCATTACACACTTTAGAATATAGAATACCACCTGGTGATTTCGAGAAGCATTTATGCTACTTACTATCCAATAGTAATTTTAGTATCCATAATAAAGTCGGAAGGCTTGCCCAGCATTTTCATACCGTGTAGTAAGAACCATCTGTGTTGAATGTAATGATTTGATTAATTATGCACGTGTGCGACCGATCTATGCTTAACATTAACGATGGACATGAAAGAATTTTCACCATACTAATTCTGAATAATTTCGTTCGTAACGTGATGTATTTTTATTTGATTGTGTACCTGAACTACTAAGAACTACATGTACATTGAAAGAACATCTAACGATAATTGGAGTGTCTCTATGGGAGAGTAAGTATCCTTAAAATGTACTTAAACAATGACAGAGATGTAGAATCGTGACTGTTTTGCTATGTTATTATAAGTACCCATGCAGCAAATTCAACAATCTTACTACCGACAGTTCCCAGGAACTTCAGGCATTCACGTTAATGTGTAAAGCAAAACTGGTTTAAGACACTGATGTTTTGCAAAGTAGGAGGGAGAAGGCTTTCCTCTGTTGCACCCCGTGAGTTGAAACTTCTAATGAACATTTACCCCACTAATGACAAGTTGGCCCCTGCTCCCCCAGTTAGTCTAGCTGAATTGAAATGATCATGGAATCATTGTTTACATGAAACATACAGAAGGCCTATATTGTCTGGTTGCCTGTGTGTGGGAGCAAGAATGATGGCGGTTTGATAGCCACCTGGATGTCCAATCAGATCGGTTTGACATTGACCTTACATGTAACGCTCAACCAGTCTCCTCTAATCGAATATGTCGTGGGGTCTTGTCCTTACTATGTCGGCACAACTGATATGTTGTCTTCCACATTTCTGTGACAGATGTAAACAGGACAGTAGAATTATTTTCACGTGGTCCATGTCGAGTTTTTCTTGAATATAATCCGGAAACCGTGTTAAACATCTGGTATTATGACTATTGAGAAGTGCAGATCTGTCAGATCCAGTGAGTAGGATCAGTCTTGACAGGAGGCCTCTTACACATTTTGGTCAAACATGAATTTTAGACCGACAAGAAACATCTTTATGGATTCTAAGCTGAACAGATAACCATAATAACGAAACAATATGCGCAAGATAAATTTCATAGGCGGATGCATGTAGTATCTTGCAGTTAAAATCTTCGAAGTCGTCATGAACGATTTCTTCTTTACTAACGTATACTATTAATGTTTCAAATCTGAACTTAAAAAGGTTGAATGCTTGTCAAATTGTCAGTCAAATAATAGGTCTGCTGTGTTGAAGGAAGCAACCCGGTCCTTTTTTTCAAATTTTTAATTAAAATAATTTATATGACTGGGCTAGTTGCCAGGAATACCTGCAAAGGGCCGTAGCCAAGGTCTAGTACATTTTTTGTACTATCTGGGCAGAGCGAAAAAGCTTTGATAGCACATTGTTGTTCCCAATTGAAGTGCCCCAGATCACACAGATGAAGTACATGACCTAGGATCAACTCTTACTGAACGTATCCTGTGGTAGATTCTGAATTCAATATGGCAGCGAACGATGACAGAAGAACACCAGGTCAAATGTGTACATGTAAAGTAATGTTCACCAACCAACTCTTCAAGCAGACCTATTGCACACGCGTACACGTGTTGTACTACAACAGAATGGTTCAAACATGGGCACTGGTCGATATGGATCAGTTACAATCTTACTGTCAGGTTCAACTATGGTCCCCAGTAGTTCACACCGGGTTCACACCCAATAACCTAAGATAGGTCATTTGTCTATCAAATAGTATTATGTCTGTGGTGTACACCCCCAAATAACAGAGTCAGCATAAGATATGTTCGGTGGTAATTTTTGAGTGATATATACATTTTAACGTCAAAGGCATTTGCAATGTAAAATTACTTATATTAGCTATAATTATTATTTATACATATCAAGAAAGTGCGCGCGTCTTTCTTCCCAATAAAAAGGACAGTTCTGCTAAAGGGTCCTTGTGTGATAATTAGCAACGAAAAAGTACATTAATTATAACTCTGGCTCATAATTTCTTGGACAGTTTAGAACGTACGCCCGCGCCCCCCGCTTTCCCCACCAAAACGGCGCACACCAACCATCAGTGTTGCACGAACGCAGCGTGCAACAGCAACGCCGCGCAGTTATAATGGCAAGCCATAAAGGCCTAACGTTATTGCTGCAACGCGTTGCGAGAAAGTAGCAACGCGTTGCGACATTTCGTCGGCACGCGTTGCGACATTTCAGCAACGCGTTGCGGTGTCGGCCAATCAAAATCAGGAATTTCTGTGACGTATTTCAAAAAAAATACCCACACGCGTTGCTAGATACTTTGCAACGCGTTGCAAACCTTCACAACGCGTTGCGAGCTTCACAACGCGTTGTGAAGGCTTGCAACGCGTTGTGAGTTTCCACAACGCGTTGCTAGATACTTTGCAACGCGTTGCAAACCTTCACAACGCGTTGCGACATTTCGTCGGCACGCGTTGCGACATTTCAGCAACGCGTTCGACATTTCAGCAACGCGTTGCGGTGTCGGCCAATCAAAATCATGAATTTCTATTCTGTGACGTATTTCAAAAATAGACCCACAACGCGTTGCTAGATACTTTGCAACGCGTTGCAAACCTTCACAACGCGTTGCGGCATACGTTATGACCCTTATTGCCTTCACAACGCGTTGTGAAGGCTTGCAACGCGTTGTGAGCTCGCAACGCGTTGTGAAGGCTTGCAACGCGTTGTGGAAAGCCATAAGGGTCATAACTATTGCCGCAACGCGTTGTGAAGGCTATTTTTTGAAATACGTCACAGAATTCATGATTTTGATTGGCCGACGCCGCAACGCGTTGCCGAAATGTCGCAACGCGTTGCTACTTTCTCGCAACGCGTTGCGGCAATACGTTATGACCATTATGGCTGTGGACCTTCGCAACGCGTTGTGAAGGCTTGCAACGCGTTGTGAGTTTCCACAACGCGTTGCTAGATACTTTGCAACGCGTTGTGAGTTTCCACAACGCGTTGCTAGATACTTTGCAACGCGTTGTGGGTCTACATTTTTTTGAAATACGTCACAGAAATTCATGATTTTGATTGGCCGACGCCGCAACGCGTTGCCGAAATGTCGCAACGCGTTGACGAAATGTCGCAACGCGTTGCTACTTTCTCGCAACGCGTTGCGGCAATACGTTATGGCCTTTATGGCTTGCCATACGAGGTATGTCCCACTCGACTGGAATTAATGGCGGAGTATAGCTTTTATTATAATTTGTGCACACATGTGTGCATGTTTTCTCTTGATAAAAGGCAGTTCAGCTGGATCGACTCGTTTAATGAGTATTGTATAAAAACAAAAGGTACAAAGTTTGTAATTAAACCCGATGTGCTACCTGTATTATGTGATCATGATGATGCACATGCATTTATATCAGTGTAGGCCCAGTATGAACTTATTACAACTAATGATTTCTTGACGTATATATGTTGGCTTTCCCCCCTTCACTTTTATAACAATAATTTTTCTTCTGCCTATTCCTGAAGGCTACATACAAAACTCAATGCTGTGATTCCGGTTTCTGCCGCAGTAAGCGCAACATTATGGTTCAACAAATTTGAGCCGCGAACAAGGTGGCGGAAACGCTCCCAAGGTATAGCCTGTAGTACTTTCAAATTTCCTTCCTTTAGTAATAATTCAAAGTCCCATGTGAATTATGGATTCTAAATTCGTCAAATCTTACTTGAACATCATGTATTTTGATTATAGCATGTTTTGTTAGTCTCTTTAAAATTTAACGTCGTTTAGTCTGGTTTGGGCTGATAAAAAAAAAGAAAAAAAAGAATTAGGTAGGATTTTGCGCTTTGCTGTTCATACAATGCCAGTTCTTATTTCTCCAGAAAAAAATTAAAACCGTGGCAACGGTGAGTAATTTTTCCCAAATTAAAATGTCCATTTTAAAATGCTAAAATGCATCATGTCAACAAATAATATTACTGTTCTTCAAGAATTTGAGGGCGTTGTTTGAATATAACATGAAGAAAATGACTGGTTCAAGTTTGAAAAATAAAGCCTGATATGAATTTGACTGCACACTTATAAGTAGGCCTACTCTAAGATTGCATCAAGCATGTAAAATTGATAGTGTTTGGTTTTAAATGTGTCTTTAGATGCATATGATTGTGAAAAAAGGTTTTCAAATGGACCCCCCAGCAATGTTTGGTTGGTTCGTTTATTATGTCACCAAACTGAACAACGCTCAGTATCATGGCATTATATACCATGAGTCCTGCATTCCTTCATTCAGCACTTGTGCACTTTCACAAACTTCATTGAGAAATCCCATCTTTCTCCCATCATTCATTTTACAAATTGTTGGCAATTTTTAATCAGATCACTAGGTAAGCCTAACTTATGGATTATGATTCAGTATTTTAATTATTGCTTACGTTTATACCTTACTGTATTTGAAAAAAAAATAGCTCCTGATTCGAGTACTTTTGTGTTTGTACGTTAGATATTGGAAGTTGTTCTTCAATCTAAGCACTGCCTTGCTGACCACATTAAATAGACTCAATATTATCTAACTTCTCATGATTAAAATCTAGTCGAAGATATAAGAAAGATGTCACTTAATCGCCCAGAAAACTTGAACTTCAATTTATTTTATACGCTTTCACCTTTTTCCAAAATGTGCCTTGCGTTTTAGTTTCTGTGAAGAAGCTATCCCGGAAAATAGGACCCAAAACGGATTATTTGAAGGTGTACTGCGATATAGCCTCGATCACACCGCCATAATGGAGAAGTGTATAATGTTGTTGCCATTGCCTATTGGCAAGTATATACAATCATTTTGTTCAAAGTAACAACGAACAATTTGATTCAAAACTTGCATTACTCAGTTTAGATGACAATCTTTTTAAATAAAGGAGTAGCAGAAGTGATGTGCTGAAATCATGGTGTACCTTAATATCATGATAATAGAATCAACACATGTGTCTAGATCAGATTGTATTAAAAGTGGTGTGGACTTATTGGACGGCAGAAGGTTACAATCCAAATTTGATCATTCTTAATGCACTATCATGTTAGGTAGGACTTTCGTAGGATATATCTTCAAAATCTCTTATGAAATAATGGAGAATAATATTTTAGTAGTCTGCCATAGGCCTACTCATTTCTAGACTTGTTCAACCTTTTATTTGGTATTTGTTTATAATTATAAAGATCAAAAGACGAAATACAAGACTTGTAATTTGGAGAGCTTGAGAAAGAGACAAGATTCCTGAGCAGTAGTTCATTTCATATTTTACACCATGATGACTTTGACCTTGAAATGTAGATGTGAAACAATTAAAAGCGGTAAAACATCAGTCAGATACAATTAAAAGCGGCAAACATCAATAAGATAACTTTCAGTATGACCACTCTTCGCCAAATGTTTCTCTGGTATAAGCATATAGCTTGAGGTTCAAGGACGGGAAAAAAGGTAATTGGAAGGAAGGTGTTGCAGCTGTTTCTGAATTGGAAAGTCCAACTAGCTACACATGCTTAAAACTGAAACTTGAAAGAGAGGGAGGCAGAAAAGAGAGAGGAAGAGCAATGCGATACCAATATAACATGCCAAAAGAACTAGGGGTAAAGTTATTATTGTTATTTGTTGATTACTTTATTCATATCAGTTGTAAATACAAGATCAGGATGCCCTTGTAGACTCGTTGGCATTTTGAATATGGCTTTTGTATTACTTTAAATTAAACGGTTTTGGTTTGCACTGTAGGTTTGGCACATAAATGTAAACAAAAAGGAGCAAATTAGGAATTATCCTTACAAGTGCAGTAAAATCCTAGTCCGAAAATGTGAGTAATTCTTACTCAATTAAGGTTTATACTCCACTTTGACTACGATTTTACTCTACATGGGGTTATGCCATGATACTCCTAAGAGTGTATACTCTGGAGTGTATTGAATTCAGTTGTCTTAAAATGTTGATTTTCTATATTGTTTCAAAAATTGACCTTTGACCCCATTCTCTTGCTCCCTGTCAGGTGGATCTTGCAAGTTTTAACTTGCACTAGTATTTTCTATATTGTTTCAAACAAATCTTTTAATTACATGCTGTTGGTTTGATCAGTTCATGGTGTTGTAGAAAATTTTATTCTGTGGCCAATTTGTCACTTTTAATTAAAATAACTTGGTTGAAATGTGCTGTCTGATCGCCTACCAGTTGCAAAGACCAAGCAACATGCGCCATTTCTTCAAGTTAAACACATGGATCGCAAATATATTTGAGTTTGTGCCTGTAGTAGGAGAAGAAAAGTGGCCACTTAAACCGAAATGAACTTGATATAAAACTGACAGTGTAATTTATGACTGCTTGAATTTATAGACAATAAATATATTTGTATACGCCATAACATGACCAGTGCTAATTTTCTGCTACCTTACGGCCCACAGAATTGAGGCCAATGTACTCTACTTGTCATTATAAGTAGGTCGCGGTGATTTTGAATGTCTGGAGAAATTCACTATTCTCCTTCAGGATTACCAATGGTGTTCCTAGGCCTACTGACTGGTCAACATGTGACGGCGGTTTACCTTTTCATGTAGTTATGATCAGACGGCAAGTGATAAATGGATACACTTAATGGTTACTCTACAAGAAAAATGACCACATAAATCAAGAATATGAAACCTTTTACGTTCCTACGCTTTATGTTAATTAAAATACTTATTCGAATTTGATGTGTGGATTCAATCGCAATTTTTAATCTCATAAAAAGCATGAAAAGGCATCAATTTCGTGCAATTTATACAGAAATAATCCAGAATTCCTCAGAGAATGAGCTACTTGCAGTTTCATACGGTTTCTTGTTATGAGTTTCTCTTGGCTGTTTCATCAATATTAGTACATTTTGTAATGCCATATCTCAGGCTGTACTGTCTTTCCGAAACAAATAGGAGAATTTGATACCCAACTGTCTAAAAGTTAATGAATTAGGGGAACTTAATTGGATACGAAAAGCCTTGCGATAACTCATTCTGACCTATAATATGATGCGCAAGAAATAGGTGAAGCAAAAGAGTAGAGAACAAACTACCGTCAAGACTCGGTCACTATGTGACAATGGTATCCAATGTATTGGTTTTGGTGACATGTATGTTGGTTATTCTACCAATACTGTGGTTTATATCATTTAACCTTTACAGCTAAGAAATTGCATCCTGATAGTTCTTCCGACTAATAATGCAACTTGGGCAAGTCTAATTCAATACACCTCAAATGATTTAAGATAATGCTAATGTCAAAATTCAGTTGAATGAATTACAAGTAGTGTGGTCTTCCGTGAGCCCATAATTGTCGCGTATTTTAACCTACATTTAAAAACATAGATCATATAAGTTTCATATACATAACCTAGATTTCGGAATAAGGCATGTTGTGAAAAACTAACGGGAGTTTCAAGGGGTTTCAAAAGTAGGGCGTTTGATTCCACTTTGGTAGCTAGCTGTGAAGTCACTTGTATTCTATGTGCCCCGGTGGACGACGTAAGTGTAATAAATGACCCGTATTTCAGAAAATAAAACCATCTTTGACATGCAGAGGGCATCCGGGGTTACGGCAATAAATCCGGCGGTGATAGAAGACTTTGAGCTGGTCAAAGTTCCGCGAATCCGGCAAAATTCTCTATGGAAGCAAGGTAAAATCAAGGAATGCTTTGGTACAAGTATTTTTTTTTTATCTTTATGTGTTTTTGGTACAAGTATTTGATTCATCTAGCTATTTTCGTATAAACTCTGTGCTGCATGTAATTGTACTGTCACAAAATGCAAAACGACTTCATGGGTGAGCCTCAAAGTGTAGTGCGCCTAATCGTATATTACCATGTTTCAGTGGACTAATGTTCTCTTGTTGATAAGTTATAGAGTGAACTAATTTTCTCTTGTTGTAAGTTATAGCAAAGAATGCTTTGGTTATAGCTATAGTATGTCCAGCAGAAATGAGAAGAGCAAATTTTATTTAGCTTGTTTGATGTATTGTTTAGCCAGATGTATGTGATCTATTCATATTACTGTAGACCGATCCTGACCAAGAAATAATGACCCTATTTTTAATAACTGTTTCATTATCTCCTCGTTTTCAAATATAAGCCACTGCCAACCACTAACTATTGCCTCTTTGGTGTCCATTCAGTCTCCCACTGCATTAACCTCCCGGATGGACATTCCAATCACAATACGGTTTATGCATGGTAACAGTTAACAGTAACAGATCTTCGTGAGAGAAGCGATCTCATTTTTCTCGAATAAGAGATTTTGGCGTATTCACATCGATGTCACGTGTCCAAATTTAGTCTTAAGGTGTGAATGGTTTAATAATATGCGGTTCAATTACAGTTGTCTGTGCAGCAGTGCAATATTCATCGGTGCTGTATCCGACTGAATAAAACTTTAAAATTTTGATTATGCATTGGTGAAGGCAGGCTTTTACACGCGTCAAGAAAAAAACGATGAGTTGTTTGGACTAAAAAATCACTTATTATTACTTTAATCAAGTGGAAGAAGAAAAGTTGACTATGATAGGTTTTTGTTAATTTTTTTACCAAATTCCTAATGTTTTAACACTTTCTCGCAAGATAATAGAGTATCTTAAGCTTAAGATAATTAGAAGATAACCAAAGCAAATTGCTATCGCACTTTGCTTTCCTAAATGATATGGTAATTTGGCAAATCACATCTTTATCGATGTATGCAAGACATAGATTACATGTTACTGGTGTCATGTCTGCCGTTTACGTGCAGTTCACTACACGGTGAATGAAGGTCCCGCCCATGACATGCAGTGGAGACTTGGCGTAGTGTTTAGTGATTGTCCCAAGCTTAGCAGCAGCAGTCAGTCGGCAGGAATCAACATGCCGAATGCAATTGGAACATGACGACAACATGGGTTTACCCACATTGCCTCGATGAGCGCTATATAGGAATTGCATTTAAAATGCCATCCCTTTAGCAACCAAAATACAAACTCTGTTTACACACGTTATCGGACGCTCTGTGATAGGATCGTTTTGTGCTTCCCCTATTATGTCAAGAGACAGGCCAAATGTAGTCCATCTGTTATAGTTGTTGTAGCTGTCTGGTTGTGTCACCTTAAGTATTCAGACTCTCAGAATGTTTGAAATAATGGGTTTGTCTTGCTCTAGGCCAAGCTTTGCACTTGTGCTTTTCTCCAGCCAATTGTTCACATACTTCACACAAGTAGCAGTAATAATTAAACGACAGAAGTGAGTCTAAACTTGCAGTTCGGTCATTTTAGTAGAATCCATAATTACGTAAGTGACTCTATAGACATCACTATCACCATCTGTTGTAACCACACTTCTGTAGACCTATTGCATTGTGTCTTTTTTTTTTCAAATAACGACGACGACGTGAACGCTGCGGTTGAAGTACAAATTGGGATGATAACTAAACGTAGTCAAATGGGATATTTTATGTAATGATTATGATAATGGTGGGCTTCAGTCGAATGATTGACCCCTTTTGTTTTCTCAGGCTCAAAATTGATTTGGGTTAAACAGCTGCTAGATCCTGACAATTCCAGTTTTTGGAAAACCTTAGAAATTTGTACTTTGGAAGATTTCCATCCTGGACAGTCTTGTTGAGGTCCGATGCTCCTGATTCTGTTTCAATACTTTCTGTTGCTGAATTTCAGCTTATTGGAAAGTATGAAAGAACCGTTAGTAAGTTATCAGAACACATCAAGGAGGAAGTTCGCGTTGATCTGATGTAACCGGTTATGAAAAGATGTAGTTATTGACTTGATGATATTCCCATTAGTGAGAAGGAAGAATAACTCTTTTTTAATGAATGGTATTAATTTGGAGTGGTTTCAAAACTCCAAAAATATCATGAAGAAAATGTTTTTGAAAAAACTCAGGCTGCTCTTGTGGGTGAAGGAAAAGTTCCTAAGCATGTTTACTCCATTTTGAGGGACCAGGCCTTTATTTAGGTTGAAAATATACGGGCTGATTCTCTAGACGTCATTGAGGAATTGGAGTGGAATCAAATTCATTATGCAAACTTCAAGTGCATCATTGAAACCAAGTTACGTTCATTTTAAGCTTTTCCCATCGGTCAATATGCACCAATTCTCCATAAAATTGCTAGAACCAATTCACAGAATTGTTATTTTTGTAATAAATTTCCTGAAACCATTTGTCATATTTTTATTGAATCATGTGATAAAGTCTCCCCTATGTTTGATGATCTGTGTTTTTTATTTAAAAGTGTTTGAGGGGAATCCTTCATTTTCTTGTTTGGTATCACAGACTTACCCGAGCATAACAGCTGTATTAATTTTTTTTAATTTTAGTTTTAATCTTTTTTTTTGTGCTTGAAATTTTAAATTCCAACAATTAAACCCCAATTTTGTTGCTTTTTTAAATTTAGTCAAAATTAAGAGAAACAGTGAATATAAAAATGCTGAAATTAAACGGAAGCTTATGCAGCATTTTAAAAAAAATGGACCGTTGATCTTGAAACCTCATAATGTTTTACTTTTGCCAAAATTTTGTTTCCTTGTGTTAATTGATGTATACCATGGCACCATGTATTTTTTACATGTAGGCCTATAGGGTGTCCTTGTTTTTGGTATGGACGGGTGTGAGTGAGTTCTTGTTTGTCTTCCTTCTTGTCCTTAATCCTGTTTTGTTTCGTAGTTTAGACCATGTTTTTGTCATATTATCTAAGTCTGTATTTTATACTATTTCACTGTATGTTTTGTACATGTGATTCTGTTCAAGAGTGGAGGGGTTTGGTGGACCATTGATGTATGTTCCCCTTTCTCTACCAAACGTACAGGTAATAAAACTTTAAAAAAAAAGAGTCCTATTAAATTTTAATTAAAGACCTATCACTCCAATCTCCCCGGAATTGGTCTGCTTTTGTGGCAGTGTGGTGTTAGGGCCATTCTCAGTCTTTTAACCTTTAAAATGTCACAAACATGTATTGATTTTTCAATTGTTTGATCGTAACTTCAAGATTTCAAGAGCCTTAAAAAGTGTTTATATTTAGAATGGATATACTATGGGGACTTTTATCATAGTTATGACAAAAGCTCTAACCTAGTATTCAGAGTGTGTAAGACTAGTACAGGGTGTGACAATTGATTTCATATATATATATCAGATGAATAAGAATATCTAAGGATATAGGGGCCTTTATGATGTGTTACTTCTCTATAATTTACCTACTTAAGTTGAAAATTATGTTTTAAATTAAGTTGTAATTGTGACGCTTGCCAAACAATATGATCAAATCAACACCACCAAAGAAACGAAAGTGCTGGGAAAGGAAGATATTTGATATTCCAAATGGTTTAAAAGCTGTCAAATTTGCCCCTTCTTGGGCCCTTAAAATATTGCCAAAATGAGCAAATTATGTCACAGTTTAGGCGACAGATACGTATGCGTATGACAGATTCGAAAATATGAATGACTTGTGTGACGTCATTTGCTCAGTTCCGCAAGGTATTCTAGAGAGTGTCAAAATTTTTGTCCTATGAATGTCTTCTTTACTCTGTCTACTCTCAAGCTTCTTTGAGATTTTGGCCGAAATTATGCTCCAGGACTATATGGTCCAGGACCATGGTCCTGGAGCATAAGTAATCTGGAGAAATATTCTAAGTCAAATTTTTAAAGCACATGCTCCTGGACCATATGGCAAATATGGTCCTGGAGCAGTATTTGACTTGGAATATTTCTCCACTGCTCCAGGAACATATTTGCCATATGCTCCTGGACCATTTGAGTATTCAAATATGCTCCAGGAGAAAATTCAGCATATTTAAATATGCTCCTGGACCATATTTTTCAGTTTTGCACCAGGACCATATGGCAAATATGGCCCTGGAATATATTTGACCATATGGTCCTAGAGCATAATTTCGGGCCAAAATCTCATAGAATCACGCTGAAGTTTGGAGTAAGGACGCGGGCGTATATACATTTTACCGACTTTAAGTGCGCGCATAAGTCAAAGCACAAGCGCGCTGCATCTAACGGCGGGAATGGGTATACGCGTGTGTAATCAATCCATACATCAGACAGGATGTAATGTAGCGGATCATGGTCAATATATGATGTGTTAGAACAATTTTCCGGATAACATTTTGTACCAGAGGTTTTAGGTAAAAAAAATGTTTAGAAAATGTGGAAATCAGTTGAACTGATTATTTGTATTTCCATATCTTGAAATAAAATTTTGAACTAAATTATGTTATATTTTGTATATTGAGAATAACAGTGATTGGCCACGATAGAGAATGTGGACTGTGTGGTAGAACATGTTTTATCTCCTTACAAGCGTTTTTCCTACCGAGTAGTGCGGTAATTGAATTTGTTCTTCTAGTTCATTCGTTTCCGTTATACAAATTGGTCAAATGCGGGATTTGGGGCCATAATACGAAACAGGGGTTTCGACTCTAGTAGTATTTTTAGAACAAGACCTGTATAAACAATAATAATACAGTTTAGGGCAACAGGTTTATCACTGTCACACCACTAGGAGCTATAAACTAACAAAATCACACTTTTGAGGAAACGATTAGAAGGATAGTTGTTTTTTGGAACTAGTCTAGATCGCCTATTCCTGAATGTTTTAAAGTATTCCTCATTTCATATCAAACTTATTTTGAATCTTCATAGTCTCTGGTATATTTTTGCATTTAACAATAAAAATGGTAAGATTTCAATATAGAAAGTATGGCATTGCGAGTATCCATACATGTAAGGTAATGTCCATCGCTATCGCTTTATATTTTTCTAAAAATCACCTGCCCGGAATCGTCTGACAATTCCATTCCAATGTGGAGGTCGCTTTAATTTACTATCGTCATAATCTTTGTAGGTTTAATCTTATTTGACGTCAGTCTTTCTCATCTCCACTAGTAATTAAAGGCTGACTCAGAGATTTTCTGAGGAGGGCGCCCTCAATTTTCAAACAAATCGTGTTTTTGTGTCGCCTGCCTTAATGCGTGGCAGGAAGACACACAGGGATCACTTTGCCCTCTCTCGTTGTCTGTGTTTTTGTGTTGCCTACTTAAGCAAGGAGACACACTGGGGTCACTTTGTCCACTGTTGTTGATGTCTGTTGTTGTGAAAAAGGGTTAACATTTTCCGTGTAATATCCGCATACTTCATTGGATTTAAACCAAACTTGAGTCATTTGTTGATGATGTCAAAGGTTACATACCAAGGTCAAAGGTCATGCGAGATCAAGTTGTAAGATAGGCTGAAAATGTAAAATTGACCTAAATTGAAAAGTTCAATTGGAACAAAATTTGGTTAATGGATATTACACGCAAACCCTTATTTGTTATAAAATTCCGAATCCGGAATTTTCTGAAACTTTGGAATTGAGCATTTTAAGTGACTATCTTTAGTTCTAGTTGGTTATTTCTAATTAATGCACAAACAAATTATATTTCGAAATATCTGACTCTGAGTCGGCCAACTTCCTTTTTCAATTTCACCCCACTGCAATTTGTACCTTTACGACGTCACCATGTCAGATAACAATGACCGCTCTTTGTGGTCAATAGAGTGGCAGAGTTTCATTTATAGATATATTCAGGAAGGCCTCTCCAAAGCAACCCATTTGACCCGATGAGGTCACAGTTTCCTCTTATCCATATCCATCTTCACCATATTTGTGCCCTTGAACCTCTCAGGCGACTGCATGTACACATAACAAACTCGACGCACAGACAACCCGTTCTTTTCGCTAGTCCATTCTCGTCTTTCTTCAACTAAACAATCCTCACTCAACTGCATGTTTACAGATACTTTTGTTATCTCTCATCATTTAACTTGACCAAAAGCAATCGCTTGGTCATTCACTGTACCATTTCGAAGACGTTATTCCCATGATTGATAATTTGCTAAGAGTATACTCATGAAAAGAACGTTAACAAGCCTGCCTAATAGACGTTAGTTCGTCTTTCTTGCCTTTCCTTCGGCTATCTCGCACATCATATCCTAAAAGCCATGTTTTACTTACCTTTCCCCAATGATACTCATCCTTCGTTATCATGTCAAAAAAGTCTTTACCTTCTGTTCTATTTACAGTTATTCCATCTTCTTCCATTTGTGCATTCTTAACAACCCACATTCGAGATGCTTAATTGGATCACGAATACCATCGGTAAAAAACAGTATGGTTTTCACACTACATAAACATTAATTTGAAAGTGTAGACATGCTGTTTACATGACCTACGCCGATTTGACACACATTGTGTACTGATGGATGTCCGAAAATCTTAATAAATCATTTTGAAAAATTGATAGATAATAACTTATATCCAAAACATCATAATTTAAACTTTATGATGAACTGAGAGTCTGTGTGTTTATTAAGCGACTTTACAATATTTACGACGTCTTAATTTCAAAGTGATTGAAGGCTCATCATTTGAGTCAGTGTTGGTTTGGTAGTTCACCTATGGTTCATTGAGTCAAATGGAAGTTCCATTGGAAGAGTGAATCCAATGTAATCCCACTATTTATTGATGAAAAATTCAAAAGTTTGTGATTAAAATTCATATTTGTGCACCTAATTTATCCTAATATTTCCCATCCCCAAAGATAGTCACAACCACAAACAAGTGTATTATTACACATAACTTATGAATGAATCAGATTCATCGCAATTTGTAAAAGTGAGATATTTCAGACTGGCAATCAACTAATCAAGTCACATTTCCAAAACATGTTGCCTCGGGATTTTAGTCCGAAAAGAAAGAGATTCATACTCAATTTATTGCTAGACAGGATTTCTGTCACTACCTTGCATGCTCGTTTAGAAACCCGTGGACAGAATGTGAAGATCAATGAAGAACTTTAGTTTCAGATCAGTCAAAAATGAATCATTGCTGTGGTATAGTCCGCGTTCCTTAACTTCTCCAATTCACCTTAAGGCCTGCTTCAACTGAATTTAAAATTTCCTATCCATTGTGCCTTTTACCCGGTTACACCTGACCTTGATAGAATAGTTCCTCCAGAAATTAGAAGTAGTTAACCATGAACATGTGAGGCTTCGGTAAAAAAAACTTGAAGAGGCGGGTTTATGGCGCGAGAAGGATGCCGTGACACATTCACCAGTCAGGGGCAATAAGTAGTTGAGGCATTTGATAAGACGGGACATCAACCATTAGCTGACATTTTACGCTGCCCAATTTCATTTACGATCCCAACATGTCTGAACAGAACTCCAATATTGACGTAATTCCAATCTGTGAACGGCAGTTCTCCGAGTCTCTAACAGAACAGAGTAACTATCTATGTAAGATTTTGTTATCAACAATGGGGCCAAAAACAGCACAAAGGATCCAGTAAAAATCATCACGAAGATATTGTTTGCTTATTGTCCAGGTATTGATTAAACTGCGAATTTCTTCAATTTCAGCTAAAGATAGTATTCCCGTTCAGAAATCACATAATACAATATCATGGAGAACGAAGTCATTTTGGGGCCATCTTGTAGACATAGGGATTCAATTGGTTTTCCCTTCATCAATAGTACCAACCATTTCTTCACAATCAATCCATTACAAAACACCCCATTCACTTCCCTTTGCTTTTTTTTTCCCTCCTTTTCCAAGAAAGTTAGTTCTAAGAAGCAACCCAGTCAACTTAACTCTAAGTAATGCATTTCATGACCGTACCTTAGATCTAAATGCACAAATGCTGAAGTCAAATCAACATTGTGGTTCATAAATGAGGCCATTACCACTACGTCTATGATATTAAAGGCCAAGATTACAGATAAGTAATCTTGCATTTCCTGTACCCAATAACTTTTCTGTTGAATATTTGCCACGACGTAATGTTCTCAAAATATCGATTGTTTTAAATATATATCAGGTTGTGTTTTAATGCAACCAGGCACGCAAACATATGTATGATTTCTGATCCCCAAACCCAAAGAACAGAAAGAAAGTACTGGGTTATTTCATCTGAAAGAAAGTGAAGTCATATTGCCATGAATGCAATGCCCCTTTTAGGTTGAGAAAGTACACATTGACTATGATGATATGGTTTGACACGGAGGAAGTCTTTTCAATGTCGTGTGTTACCCATATTAGAGTCCCTATTATATATCGGGAAATAGAGGATGTTTTAAACTCCTGGAAGATCTTTTGTCAATTTTACGAATTTCCTTTATTCACACATTTGTTTTCCGCTTGGAACACGGCGTTTCAAATGTGACCCAATTCTAATGTCACAGGGATAAATGCAAAAAAAAAAAAAAAAAAAAAGAACAAGCCTTTGGATTTTGAAAGCATCTTCGAGCCTGACTAGATTCAAATCAAGAAGTCTGCTCAAGTAAGGTGGACGAGCATCCGCCTTTGGTGATTGCTTATAGAATAAAGTCCTTGTAATTAAGATAAGTAATCTTGCATTTCCTGTACCCAATAACTGTTTTCTGTTGAATATTTGCCACGGCGTAATGTTCTCAAAATATCGATTGTTTTAAATATATATCAGGTTGTGGTTTAATGCAACCAGGCACGCAAACATTTGTATGATTTCTGATCCCCAAACCCAAAGAACAGAAAAAAGTACTGGGTTATTTCATCTGAAAGAAAGTGAAGTCATATTGCCATGAATGCAATGCCCCTCTTAGGTTGAGAAAGTACACATTGACTATGATGATATGGTTTGACACGGAGGAAGTCTTTTCAATGTCGTGTGTTACCCATATTAGAGTCCCTATTATATATCGGGAAATAGAGGATGTTTTAAACTCCTGGAAGATCTTTTGTCAATTTTACGAATTTCCTTTATTCACACATTTGTTTTCCGCTTGGAACACGGCGTTTCAAATGTGACCCAATTCTAATGTCACAGGGATAAATGCAAAAAAAAAAAAAAAAAAAAAGAACAAGCCTTTGGATTTTGAAAGCATCTTCGAGCCTGACTAGATTCAAATCAAGAAGTCTGCTCAAGTAAGGTGGACGAGCATCCGCCTTTGGTGATTGCTTATAGAATAAAGTCCTTGTAATTAAGATAAGTAATCTTGCATTTCCTGTACCCAATAACTGTTTTCTGTTGAATATTTGCCACGACGTAATGTTCTCAAAATATCGATTGTTTTAAATATATATCAGGTTGTGTTTTAATGCAACCAGGCACGCAAACATTTGTATGATTTCTGATCCCCAAACCCAAAGAACAGAAAGAAAGTACTGGGTTATTTCATCTGAAAGAAAGTGAAGTCATATTGCCATGAATGCAATGCCCCTCTTAGGTTGAGAAAGTACACATTGACTATGATGATATGGTTTGACACGGAGGAAGTCTTTTCAATGTCGTGTGTTACCCATATTAGAGTCCCTATTATATATCGGGAAATAGAGGATGTTTTAAACTCCTGGAAGATCTTTTGTCAATTTTACGAATTTCCTTTATTCACACATTTGTTTTCCGCTTGGAACACGGCGTTTCAAATGTGACCCAATTCTAATGTCACAGGGATAAATGCAAGGCAGAATGAATATAATATTTTCGTAAGTCATAATATTTCTCTACTTGTATATAAATGTTGCTTAGTATTTTACAAAAAGTTAGTGATAAGCCCGATAACAAGTAATTTATGATTACTAATTGGGTTATAAAAGCTTCTTTGAAGACAATGAGCAGCCTAATAATCGTTAAATGTTGTGTCCTGTCCAAGTAATAGTAATAGATACTAGATCTGCCAGTTTAAGTTGAACCTAGTGTAAAACAATAAATGCAAGCATGAACAAATTCCGTTGAAAATGTCTGTCTCTAAAGGTTATTATTAGTGGATTTCTTACTCCTTGAATTTGATCTTTTGTTTATGGTTCATTAGATAGATATCATCGAAAGGAGGTTATTTCGAAAATTAAAGGTCCCAGGAAATGCAAATAGAATTGATGTGGTTTGTGTCAAGTCTACAGGAGGGACGAGAAAGCATTCAATATTGGGTTGGTGATGACATCATTAGTGAAACTATTGATTTTTCAGAGAGTAATAGAAAATTCCAGGTGACTAGTGTGAATCTATTCATGGCACTGACTGAAAATCAATATTTTCGCTAATGATGTCACTGGTAGTGGTAGTGTATTCTTTTTTGTGGCCCTTTTATTGGAATGGAATGCCCCGAAAAGATTTGGAGTAGGTTTATCATCTCATTCCTGGGACCTTTAACACTCGCGTTTAGGCAAACTTACAAAGGCCAACAATGTGGATTACAAAATGCCTTTTTTAAGATTCATTATGCTACTTTCCGTAGGTTTTGGGTAAATAGCCAAAACGTGAGCTAATTAGGTAAAGGAGCTCCAGTGGCCGTAATTACTTCTACTTAAACCATGTCGTAGTCTAAATTAGCACACAGTCAGCTATTTTTAAATAAAAAATTGGCTTCTTATTATGGTAGAATATTCTTGCAATGATTCGTACTGTGCTGTGAAATTAAACCAGTGAAATCACCAATGAGGTCAATTTTGAAAGTAAACCTGACAAAATTATGTAGGCCTAGTGGATGGCAAGCGAATGCCAAAGCGAACTTTCTTTACGGAATAGGTTGTTGTGGGTCACATGCACAGAAAATAGAACCAGGTACAAAGAATTCATTGGCGATGATTTTACCATGGGGGTCACAGAGGTCATGGTGTTATGAAGCAGTTGATGTGACTGCACTTCTCGCCGCGTCAGGAGAAGAATCCCAATATCTCAGAGAAGATTATGACTCAAGAAGATTATGACTCTCGTATTCGTTCCACAGCTTTCTTTCCATCGCCCGTTTCCATCGATAATAAATACCATGCTCATACAGTCATGACCTTAGTGTTTATTTAAGTGTTCGCATAAAAGAAATGGAGAAATCTGTAAGTGCTTTCAGCAATTTATATCTTGATATATTGTCTGTTCATACACAGATTCACCTCCACACAGGGTTGCAGCCACACACCCCACCCCACTAGGATGTACATACCACCCTTGGGGTGCAATAATGGGTCTGATAAGTTCCAGTGGATAATTCAGAACATAAAAATTGAACATTGCAGCCCTTGCACTAAATTTTGGAATGCTAGCAATCATGGCAATAGCAACGCATAAATACCTCACTAAAGTGACAGTGAAAATGGCGGGCTCTTGCTCGTAAGCTGCAATGACATCTACACAACGTTAAACAAAATTAGAGTTTATATCGATGATAGGGCGTATCATCACTCAGAATGAGAACATTGTTCATTTATCAAGTGCTTGACAGATTAAGAACTATACGTATTTAGGATAGGCTAAGTAAGAAATGGAAAGGGTATCTATTATAGTATATAAGGCCATGAATATGGGTCATCTTCTCTGTGGTGTTTAGACTTATAACAAGGGTGACTATTGGAGATCATTCAAATTGCAAGAAATATTACTTACGTAAAGAAACCAATTTGTCATTCACGGAATGCAAGCCCAAGTAGTTTGAGGAAGCATTCTCGTCATGATAACTCCCAATCGGTGGCTTTTTTAAGACGTACAAGTTTAGAAAGCAGCAAAACGTCAATATCTACTTGGAAATAACATCAAGTACTGTATAAAAACCAGGGCCCTGGGCGATAGGGTTTCATGTACACCTTCTGTCTATGATGATCTACGGGCTATTTATATCAGCATACATTCATGTGCGAGAGGTAATCATAAACAGAAACCTATAGGCAAAACAATCTGAATGTTTAGCAATATCGATTTCTTATGGGCTATAATTTAGAAGTTAGACAATTGCTATGGAACAAAAATATAGATTTATCATTCTAGTATAGCGGTTTCATGTTCGTGCTACTTAGGTCCATTTACTTATTGCTGCAGTTTCCAACCAATGCATTACAGTACAACAGACTATAATACTGTGGAATGAGGCCGAAGCCTGAGAAACAATTATCATGCACGTGTTTCAAAACAATATTCATGGAAAACTAATGAAAATTGCCTGCTATGGCAAAACGGTCTTGAAGATTGGCAGTCCAATCAAGCCAAAATGTCTGGTATGACCTTTGTGTTTAGGTGTCATTTATGCAGCATACGGATAGCTTTCACAGCTAGCGCGGTAATCTATGGTTCTTTTAGCAAAGATTGTCCTGAAAGATGTCCTTCGCTCGTTGATTTATATGCCAAGAATCGCTGAGGGCAAGCATCAGTACATCGGCAATCAGCAGTGAAAATTGAAAATAGAACAGGGAGTCAAATCAAGAGTAATGTTACGTTTGAGCAAAATATCATTAGCTACAAGTCGAACCTCGACAATTCGGGGCGACAATGATGCAAAGCCGCTTTCGTGACTCACTGGGTAATTCTTCATATTATATGGTCGTGGTATTCGTTTCCAAAAGCACAAACCATAGAAAAACACTAGAATATGAGTTCCCATATTCCAAATTAAAAGTCTACCTCCATCAAAATACGTACGGGTATAACTCGGGGGACATTTCAGATATTGCAACCAATACACATGCTCCTACTCTGAGGGCGCTTTTTGCTCGAAAAAACACCAACAATTCGTGTCTTAAAATCTGCCCTCCCTACCCTAAAGTTGGGGTGCGGCACGGGGGCTATTGTAAAGTAGCTCAAGAGAGTGGCGTGGTCTAATGGTTAAGGAGCTTGCCTTTGGACCCAAGGGTCCCGGGTTCAAATCTGGGTGGGGCCACTTGCTGGATTTATTCAAGGTACTCAATTCTGGATTTAATTTGTATAAGTGATATTGGTTAAACTCAGAATTACCACTCTCTTCATGGTTCATTTGATATGGGCAAAGGAACCATGAAAGCTCTCACTTCCCTTCGGTGTGTATTTGTGTTTATTAGTTTGTTTGGATGTTGCAACATGGCGCTGATTAAGCTGCTCCCTTGAAGTTGCATTGTTTCTGTTTGATAAGTTTGCTGTATGTCTCTGGCAATTTAGCCTACCGGCTACGATACGAGATTAAATAAACCAGTTATTATTATATTATTATTATATTATTATTATTAAAGTAATGAAATAGGCCTATACTAGTAGTAAACAAAAATAACCAAAAAACTTGAGGTAAACAATAAGAATAACGTTGGTAAAATTGTGACCGGATAGGTTGGACATGTTAGAAGGCACACTCATGACAAGTACAAACAGTCAAAACATTCTCCTTCAAGGGCTGCAAAAAATTCAAACATGTTTCAAAAAATTCAAACACGTTTTGAATCAAAAGGCGTTTATTTTGCCAGAAAATAACACACCTTTTTCTTTTATAGCCTCTAAAACAAGTAGTTATGATCCTGTGATGAAGTACTTCTCGTTAGCAACTTAGCGACACGCTGGGAAATTAGAACATTTCCCGTGTCACCGACCCCAAAAAAAAAAAAAAAAAAAAAGGTTGGACATGTTAGAAGGCACACTCATGACAAGTACAAACAGTCAAAACATTCTCCTTCAAGGGCTGCAAAGGGCGGTTGTTAGAAATTCTTATTTCAGAAATTCTCTCTCCTCATTCCTAATATTTTGAAGGCATGCTTACAAAATTGTCTATATACTTTGTCTGAGCAAAGCATTCTGGTACTCAGAGCTTGGATGATAACGGTTTCAAAATCGAGCCCTGCATAGTACTTGCCATTTGTCACAATTGTCCGATAAAAGCTACGGACAAAACACCAGCGGGTGCTACATAATCAAAGTAGGTTAAGGAAGCTTTTTCCCCAAAATACCACATCGGCTCAAGGATTAGTTTTTATTTTCTAAACTTAACTCACCCTAGGGTACGATACAAATTTAATTATCTTTAATTTAGCTTATATATCCGAAATACGCTTGTATACATATTCAAAAAAATTCTAACATGTTTCAAAAAATTCAAACATGTTTCAAAAAATTCAAACACGTTTTGAATCAAAAGGCGTTTATTTTGCCAGAAAATAACACACCTTTTTCTTTTATAGCCTCTAAAACAAGTAGTTATGATCCTGTGATGAAGTACTTCTCGTTAGCAACTTAGCGACACGCTGGGAAATTAGAACATTTCCCGTGTCACCGACCCCTCCCAGATTGGTTCTAAGGTATCAATCTCTTTCACAGTATTTTACAGCATATCAGCTACGTACGTGTACTTTCAAAGTATTTCGGGTAGGAATGTTTTGAAGAAGACATGTTGAACATGGGCTTGCGTGACCGGATACTCAAGTATCAGCCAGCCATATGCACATACATGACTACTGGTCTTACAAAAACTGTGTTGAAGTGCATGTACGAAGTTTTTTAGGATTCCACTGGGGTGGTTATTGATTTTGCTTTAGTTGGGGATGTGTGACCCACTGGAAGCCACCCCGGAAAATACACCAAATTTGACGAAAATGAGATTAAAATGTGTACAAATGTTGTGGATTTTTAAATAATTAAAACTTCGAAATTTTGAAATTTTTACTACAAAACAATGAAAAATAAGCGACTTAATAATGAAACTTTTTTGGGGAAAAAATTCATATTTAAAAAGCACCCGTCTATATGCTAGTTGTGGATAAATTTGTGACCCATAGCTTTATCATAAAATCTGAAATTCTACCTCGGCCGCACGACCCATACCCACCTTTTTATAAGAACCCCCGTGGATTTTCATCCAAAAAGTTTTAGCGCGAAATCTGATATGGGTCTGACCGTAAATTAAGGGGCCAACGTGTGACATGATTTCTAGATCTCTAATTTCTATGTGTCCTAGTGACAAGTTTACATTTTCAGAGCTTAGAAATGCTTACAATAAACAGACTTTAAAACTAAAAAGCAGCAATTAAGTCCAATTGATGTCCAAGGTAACCGGGACACCAAAATAAAAATACACTTTTGATCAGTTTTAAATAGTGGAGGATGTTGGCACTGTTTAATGCATTTAATAATTTATTTGTTTCATAGTATAGCATTAATACAAAACATCAATTATGTAAATTCAAGAATAAAGAAATCCCAGATGTAACATGGGACACCAAAATGTCACAGCATGGGACACCGTTACCTCGTACATTTTGCTCCAAAAATCACTGTAATTGGTCCATTGTTTACTCAAACGGCACTTTACATATTAATTTAGGTAGTACTAGTAGTCATTTACCTGCATGATTTCAACTTTTAAAATAGATAATTATACCCTTCTATTCAAAATATGGACCAATTTGAGAATGTACAAGGTAACAAGGACACCAAATTGTAAAATAAAATTGCATATAGCTAATTCAGGATCCATCCAAATGATCTAGTTTTCACTTATCATTAAGAAGTCATCCAACTTAAGCATTTAAACTGGTTGAATTTATGGATATCACTTTTGCTACAAAGTATATTCCAAGTTAAAGGTGTGATTTTGGGGGCCCCTGTTCTCGTACAATTCGGGGTTTTTTTTTGCTTTAATCCCAAACATAATTTTTGAACAGATATTGTTAAGGTTACTAGCCAATGTGGTCATTTAGTATGCTTTTTAACTTACAACATGCTCTCAACTTTAGTACCAAAAATACAACAAATGGTTATATTAATTTACGGACAGACCCTTATAGCAACAACGTTTTGCTTGAATACCTTACGGGAAACTGTGTTTCGGCAATTATCTTAAATCTGCCTGTCCATTAAGAAGAGATGAAAAATTAGAAGAAGAGAGGACAGAGAGATGTGAGAGAGAAAATAAAAGAGTGGGGGGAGAGAGGCGGAGGGGGAGGAAGATTAGGAAAATGATGAACCAATGTTTCGTTCATTGAAGCTTTAAGCCTGGCTTAAGCGTTTCATAACGTTTGCTTAATTATACATACCTAAATTCGTCTTCCAGTCATTTTGTATTTGTGTGAAAAACCTAGGGGTTCCTGAAATGTGACATGGTTCCGGGGCAGGTTCTATTCTTTTTTGACCATGCTATTACTCGCGAAAAACCCATTCTTTATACCAAAAGGGGCTGGAAATTCTTAGCCAGTTGCAATGTGCGTGTGCTCCCCACTGTGGATACAAACAAACAGGGCAAATCCAGGGTGAAAACACATCACGATATCTTTCTTATTGCCATTACCTATGAGAATTCCATTCCAAAATAAGAATCCAGGAACAGAGATAAAATTGCTTATTATCTTGGGACTTTACGTTCCTCAATTTATTTAGTTTCTATATGTCAACAAGACATTTCTTAAAAGTATCAAAAATAATATTAACTTCCATATTACAACTAACTTGACAAGCCTTAGGTACGGCCAAAACATGACCGACAGAGAGGAACTCATCGATTGATGTGGACTTGTCAAAATTTGTCGAAAACTCAAAAATTGATATTTGCTTATGTCTAATGGGTCTGTAACTTTTTGTGGTGTCATCGCGCTCCGGTGTGTTGTGCAAAAGCGGACAAAATTTAGGGAGATTGCCCCCATCCGTAGGTAGGGTAGGATACATATTCCCAGATAGGAGTAGTAGTAGTCATAAAATGTTTTGGAATTATGCCATTATTGAAACTTTTGATAACCCAGAGCCATAACTAGACATGTGAAAGGAAAAGTAACCCCGAAAGTAGAACACCCCGAGACCGTTGTAGGAACCCACCGGTTGACACGGAAAATAACCGAAATCAAGAACATGATTAAAACGAGAGTTGTATATACGTTACTTAGGGAACGTTAACGAGATTTTAAAGGTAGCTTTTTCTAGTTTCATTGTCTGAAATTCCCGACGGTTTTATCAATCTCAATCATTTTAAATAAAACGTTCATTATACAAACCAATGGTACCCGAAAATTGTAGCCTTAAAGTGGTACATTTCAAATACTTTCATGGAAATCAATAATACATGTATAAATGTCGTAAATAAGGTGAATGCCTTGCCAATCGGTATGCTACAACGTCTTTAACAGTTAACGACGCCCATAATGAGCGGAACAAAGTCAGTTAGATAAGCTCTGAGACCTGTCTTCCAAGCTGAAGTATTTGGCGTAACACACTATAAGGAACAAGGGGTTGTGAGTTCGACGACTTACCTGCCAGCTTTTGTGACAATCATCTCTGTCCCAAGCGAATGGAACTCATCCCACAGAGCCTTCATTTCAAGCTTCACTTCCACATTGGACACTTTGGCGCTCATGGGTTTTTCGTCCAGTTTCCGTCTCTTTGCTGCCACTGGTTCGTCGCCATCTGATTCGTTACCGTCATTGCTCCTATTGTTTTCTCTCCGGTGCTATGTGTAGGAGACGGAATTGATGTTTTGTGATCGTTTATATTCGTATTACCATTCTGACTCTGTGGACTGGAGTTCGTTATAGAATCGTCATCATTCGTTGCTAGGTTTTGTTGAGGCTGTCAAAGTGATAAAAGTGAAATAAATATTCTAATTACTCTAAATACTACAATATATTGGGACTCAAATAAAATACCCTGAAATGTGCTGTGATAATTTGCTACGTAGGTATAACTACCGGAAGGAACTGGTGCGCCTCATCATTTTGAACCTTGACGATGTAATAGACGCACCATTACCGAGGTGTTTCTCTAGAACAGATACTGGACTCATTTTCTCATTTTCTAACTGTACTGATCGAGTGAGAAAGTGTGCGGAAAATGGTTTCTTGAATGAGGTTATTTTTTTCTGTTGTTCGCCACAATACTGTTAATGGTTACGTAAAGTTTTTTCACTGTTCTCATCTTTTACAATTGGTGAACGTATATCATCACAGCCAGCTAGGTACGTGCCAATACATTTCAGATACGATGCTATTATATTTATAGCGTGACCCATGACATTTCGACCTTGAACGTTTTTGCATACTTTTACAAAAAAATTATGAGTCAGTAAAGTCCAGTTAAGTAGTTCTATGCTGATCTGCATAATTAATTAATTCATCATCATCAATCATCATCATCATCATCATCATCATCATCATCATCATCATCATCTCATTCATAACAGTGGAATAAGAGGAAATATTAATCATTCATTAGTTTATAATGAGCTCATTTTGTTATTTCAATTAATATTTATATCCTGTATTCCACCTCATTTGCTATAAAATTACTATTCATATCTGTTATTTTTTTTTTTTTTGAATAACGCAAACAAAGATACCTTAAGGGGAAACAGAATTTCGCCTTAACGCCAACTTTCGCGCATAACAAAAGATAATTTCCCCTTCATGCTGGATAGTCATACAATAATAATATAATAATAATATAATAATAACTAGGCGGTCCCCGGGTTTCGCGATCACCTGGCTTTTTTACTTTTAAAGTTCTAATTGTTTGAAAACTTTTTCGCGATTACCCGGCGTGTGGGGAATGTATCCGATTACAGCGGTGCGGAATGTATTTACCCACGGTGTGTCTGTTGTCACAGAGTGCTAAAGATATTATCTAAATTGGTACTGCGTGAGGAGACTAACGGTATCAGTCCCCCATAGAGAATGTGTTAAATGAAACATATCATCTCATATATCTCCGAAAACAAAGGGGTTCTATGGATATTTTTGCATCAGAGGGTCAGAAATGCTGTTCTCTTACGAGAACATCCCTCAACTCAGTTAAACCTATAGAACCTTTTGAGAAAATTGAAACATTTTATAGGGATCATTTTACACAAATCTATATTAGTTCAGACGAGCACCAAACATTTTCCCACCATACTACGTCACTGGCTGCAACATTTAATATGCAAGCTCATACTTTCGCCCACCGGCGTAGTACCGCTAATCAATTCAAACTTGATTGGTCGGGTCCAAGCTCCACCCACCCACCAAGTTCGTTAGCGTACGACCCCCCCCCCTGAGAAAAAGGACGGACACAGACAGACAGATACATGTTGCCTATTGTAATAATAGATGATGATAACAATAAACATCATCATCATCTTAACAGGGAAAATATTAATCATTCATTAGTTTATAATGAGCTCTTTTCAAGTGTTATTTAAATTAATTAATATTCATATCCTTTGTTATTCCACCTCATTTGCATAAATTACAATTCATATCTTTTGACTGAATAAACCGCAAACAAAAGATGCCTTAAGGGGAAACAGAATTTCGCCTTAACGCCAACTTTCGGTGCTTAACAAAAGATAATTTCCCCTTAGGCCTAATGCTGAATTAGTCATCTATATAATAATACCGGTGGTCTGTCTGTCTGTCAGTGTGTCTGTCTGTCTGACCGCGTGTATTTTCTCGGAGACCGAGGGCACGTTCCTCAAACTTGGTGGGTGGGTGCCCCTTGACCTTCCGAAGACCGAGTTTGTATTGGTTAGTGGATCAAAGGTCATCGGGGTCATTTAAGGTCAAAAGAGGTCAAATCAACCGCGTCAATTTTCTGGTGCCTATTAATAATTTAATTAAACGAAAGGCGAAAAATGCATTATTCATGAGCCTATAAAATGAATTGAATAATGGATTGTCTATAGCAAAATCTTCTTAGAGACAGCCCAGCCCGTCGTACAAATTCCCGAAATTTGCACAAATTTGCATAAACTAACATTCATTTCCTATATTATGCTAAAATGAATAAAGCGCGATACCAGGGGATATGACTTCGCCCTGACGTCGCAATGAATGTATTACAAAATCCCATTTCGCCTTAACGTAGATTCTAAAGTTATAACGTTTAAGCGGCAGCGGCACATTTTCACAAAATATATAATTCTTCAATTTGCTCGCAAATGATAGTCTAGGCCATTGGAAGAATACAGATAGTTTACATATTAAAATAACATACCCCAATACAGATAAGGCCAGGTAAAAGTGGACATAACCCCCTAAACATGGTTCTTTTTACCTTTTGAACATCTTATCGCCAAAAAGTGAATATTCTTGTCAGTTATCTCTAGATTTGGGACCTTTTTATCGAAAATATTAGCAAAAAGTAAAAGTATACACCTTTTGACTTTTTTTTGGAAAGATGGGTAGGTGCGCCTGGATAAGGTATCAGTAAGAGGCCAAAGACATCCAGGTAATTTGTAGGCTAACTTTAATCAACAAATGTGTCTTTTACATGAATACTCATATTCCTTGATATTAAAACCACAAAAGTCACAGACCGGTCAAACATGGTGGATGCCGTGGGAATCAACTCCGGCGTGTTTTGTTGTTTTCTTGTATTAAACGTCATGTCCTCTGCTAAATGAATGACTCCGGAGTCATTTTATTATAAAATCGTTCTGTATATCCATAAGTGCGTTGATTTGGGCGTAATCATTTCAGATGAGGGCTAATGTATATAAAAGCTTTACAACCATGCAAAAATATCAATTTTGAAAACTCTTGAGGGCGCACTGTTGTTCAAATGTGCCAGTGTCGCTTTAACAACGATTTACATATTCACAATTCATTAGGATATGCTTTGCACGACGGGCTGCCTATAGCAAAATCCTCTTAGAGATAGCCGTCGTACAAAATCTCGAAATTTGCATAAATTAAAATCCATTGAGGCTAGACGGAATAAAGCTCAATACAAAGTGGGGCGAAACGATATTTTGCCCTAAGAACATAATAAGTGCATCATATTTGTCGTAATGAGTGCAGGCCAATTCCACCCTAACGTAATGATCAGATGTTTTTTTTCAATCAATCCCAGAATGCATTGCAATGTGTCTGTACTGTACTAAACACATGTAAGTAGTTTAGTTAGGGATAAAAATGCTCAAAAGTTAAGAACCACAAGACATTTCATGATCATTCTAAAATTATAGTAAAAGTTAGTACCTCAAGTTGTGAGCTAAAATGAGTGTAAAAGTCAGGATTTTTTTATGTTAAAATTAGGATTTTTGGGGATCACTGGACCTTATTGAAGTGAAATTCCCTAAAACTGGTGCATTGTGGGGTGGGCTCAATACATGATCTTGCTCAATTTAATAATAATAATCATCATCATCATCATCATCATCATCATCATCCTAGCAGTGGAATAAGGGTAAATATTAATCATTCATTAGTTTATAATGAGTTTTTTATTATTCAAATTAATATTCATATCCTTTGTTATCCCACATCATTTGCATAAATTATTATTCATATATTTTGACGGAATAAACCACAAACAAAAGATGCCCTAATTTAGCCCTAACAGTCTTTTGGTTTCTAGCCTCAACTCCAAGGGTACCCCCATTAAGCTTGTGGCATTTTCGAAACAGGACATGTCTACAGCTATGGACTAGTATTGTGTACAAGTCACTGGACGAACAATAGGTTTTCTTGACAGTACCTATTTTGTAGTATTCCGACTCAGCATTTCTAAGTGACTGACATGTACACCTTGATGCCAAGTGGACATAGTACCTCCCACTATGCACTACTCATAACTAACAAAGTTTGACCATAGAGGGCGCCAAACATTCTATTGTTTTCCCTTTTTCGGGTCGTTTTAAAGTCTGACTCAGAGATTTCCCTAGGATGACGCCCTCAATTTTTTAACAAATCATATTTTTGCATATAATATAATGCTTCTAATCCCCGGGTGCTTATCCCCGGGGGACTTCCATTTTGGAGGCGATGCGTATAATTATAAGGCTATTAGCGTAAGATCTCCATTTTCAGTATCGTTGTCACCCATGGCCCAATGTCCCATAAGTTTTAACAATCTCACCCAAATACCCCATTTTTTTAAATTTTAACACTGTCACCCAAAGACCAATTTTATGGAAAATTTTGCAAATGTTTCACCTAAAAACCCCTATTTTGGGGGAAATTGGCTGTCTCTCACCCAGTGACCCCTATTTTTTGAGTCCTTTATTTTTTTTTAATGACTCTGGGTTTGGAAGTGCCAGCCTTACTCCCAATGATTTTCATATGCGAATGTCCTTGAGTGCCCCTGTTATTAAAAATTACGTAGTATTTGTCAGAATAGAGCGTCACGATTGGTTGAAAAAACGGTACTTAATGATAAACTCGGTACGTGTTATGGCATGACCCATTTGCCGTATGCCTAAATTTATGATTTTTACCCGCTTTTGTTATATTTCATGTTTTGCTGCCTCGAATTACGTGGACCACTTACATTTTTACAAAAGAACGGCCATAACTCGCCCTTGTTTCAAGAACGAGTACAGAAGGATGATTTTAGCCACGTTTTGCCTCTGTGAAGTAATTGCGTATCCGTGCATGGAAAATAAGAAAATACTGCTCATGCTTTTTTTTTTTTTTTTTTTTTTAAGCTTGTGGCATTTTCGAAACAGGACATGTCTACAGCTATGGACTAGTATTGTGTACAAGTCACTGGACGAACAATAGGTTTTCTTGACAGTACCTATTTTGTAGTATTCCGACTCAGCATTTCTAAGTGACTGACATGTACACCTTGATGCCAAGTGGACATAGTACCTCCCACTATGCACTACTCATAACTAACAAAGTTTGACCATAGAGGGCGCCAAACATTCTATTGTTTTCCCTTTTTCGGGTCGTTTTAAAGTCTGACTCAGAGATTTCCCTAGGATGACGCCCTCAATTTTTTAACAAATCATATTTTTGCATATAATATAATGCTTCTAATCCCCGGGTGCTTATCCCCGGGGGACTTCCATTTTGGAGGCGATGCGTATAATTATAAGGCTATTAGCGTAAGATCTCCATTTTCAGTATCGTTGTCACCCATGGCCCAATGTCCCATAAGTTTTAACAATCTCACCCAAATACCCTATTTTTTTAAATTTTAACACTGTCACCCAAAGTTCAAAGACCAATTTTATGGAAAATTTTGCAAAAGAACGGCCATAACTCGCCCTTGTTTCAAGAACGAGTACAGAAGGATGATTTTAGCCACGTTTTGCCTCTGTGAAGTAATTGCGTATCCGTGCATGGAAAATAAGAAAATACTGCTCATGCATCATTCCTATAATATGTCCGAACATTCCCTTTTACATAGGCTAAGATATGTGTTCAAAATTACAACAATTCAGAGAGACAGGTGAAAAATACTTAGAGCGTAAGGCGGTACACACACCAAGTAAATGCCCGGGCGAAATGTCATCAGATTATGAAAACTACATTCTTTCATCACTTTGGTTTTGTTCAGTACAATAAAACTTATAAACCAATCTTCCAAAAACCAATTTATTTGTAATATGCGTCTTTCAATGTTTTAACTGCCGATGACGCTACATTTCTAAATATAAAGACATGACATAACTCTTGCCATCAACCCATTATGATGTCAAATAACTCCTTTTCGGGACACCCGTGCTCTCATCTCTGCGGTGCACCTGTGCTAGGACATGAAAAGTAATTAACCTTATACGTGTCATGACATATGCGGTGACAAAATTACGTAATTTTGTAGTTCTCATTGCAGATTGAGTTCCTCTATTAATTAACCGATGTTTTCGTTAGCAGTTGATAACATTACTTGAACACTTGATGCCAAGACAGCATGCAGAGACCAAAGAATGATGCCGCCTCTTTAACACACATAATTTTGAAAATAGGCCTGAGCGAGTAGATCTCTTTCCTGTTTCAAATTAATGCGAAGTGCCTCTAATAATTACAGCGATTCTGCCAGAAAATAGTAATTAAAATGTTAATCTATGGAATCGGAAGACAATAATTTTTCTCAATATTCATAAAATCACTCGCCAATTACATATGATCCAAATTGCATAATTTGAAATTAGTTACCAGACATAACTATCCAATTCATAGAGCAAATAATTCAAAGAGAACGAAAAGCAATAATAAAAAATGTCAAAATAATGCTAGCGTTAATTTGAAGTTAAGAGAGTTTTTTCTTTCAGAAAAATATACCTCAAATTCGGTGTTAAAGAAATACTTTACAAATAGTGATATTGAACCTGATGTACGTGTTTTCTCCTTTAAAAATGTTACAATGTTACTGCCTGCAAGAGCCTAGCCTTTAAATTTATAAATCTGCATTTTCAATTTAATTCACCTGAGAGCTGCCATACCTTTCACCGATGATTTAGTCTCAAATTCTCATCAATATATTATGCTGTTACCATGGAAACATAGGGATGAGTTCTATTTAACCAAGAAGGGAAGAGCTCCTTTAAAAACAAATCTTGACTAATTTTGCTCATAGTTAATGATCAAGAGCCTAAATAATAATTTGACATGAAATTTTAACTTAGGGAATAGAGCATCTGTGTAATAAGTAGATGAATCTATGCGGAAAGAACAGCACATTTGATCCTATCAAGTGACTGCTAATGATAATACAGTTTCCTTTTTGGAAACATTATACATCCACACGAGACATATATATAGTCAAGCTTTCACACTTAATTAAAATCCTTGCCAAATTAACAGAGCATGTCCCCGTTCTTGAATAAATATAATAAAAGTACATGTCTGTCTTGAATATTTGAGATGAAATGATTGTGATTGTCAGTATTTACAACATCAAGACAAGAACTGGTATTCCATTATTTCATATTATTTGACACCAACACCAAGAAAAAATTAATACATATCCATCACTGATAAAAATCACATCTCGTGAGAGGGTCAACAACCTCCAGGAAGCAGTCATCCGTTTATGCTTTTATAATCATATTGGAAATACATGATAGTTTTCACATTACAAGATTTGGTCTTTAGGCTTTTTAGACAAGGTAAGTTGAAGCAACGGAATTAGGTTATTCCACAGATGTATGTTGTTATAATTTTTTTTTTGTACAAGGAGAAAACACTGCATCATTTGAGAGTAGCGACTAGTCTGAAGTGTATAGGCCTATCCGTTGTATTAAATATTACCAAAGACTCGGAAGATCTCATATCTGTCGGCCTATTTCGTTGAAAGAGTACTGCTGGTCTGGCTATAGCCAGATCATTATCAAGTCTAGAGTTTAGGGTGAGGGTTAGAAGTTTAGAGTTTAGAGCATGATAGTGTCATTCTGATCATATCAGTGAATTGCTTCAGAGTGCAATATAGGCACATTGCAATGCATTATGGGATTGGTTCAAAACAACATCTGGGGCACACCATGGAATTTTAGATTTTATTATGATTTTAAAAAAAAAACCTTCAAAAAGAAAGTTACAGCCACGTCCTTATTTTGGCTGAATTACTTTTTTTAAATAAATTCATAAAACCACTATTTTGTATGGTTCAGTGCCCACCCTGCTTCAATTAAGTGTATACACAGTGACCTACAGCACAACACAAAGTGCATTAACTGCAGATCCAGATCTAGTGAAACTTGAATTTTGAGTGATAATTATTAATTCAAAGACAAACAATATCACATTACATAACACATCATGATGAACCTTTAAGAATGTACACTACTAGCTGATTTGATTGGCTATTCGTGGGGTTATATGATGCTACTAACCAATCAAAGGCATGGTAGGGAAAGCTTACATTTGCATGCAGATATATAGTCTAAGGCCTATTTGATCGGTTACTCAGAAGGTATATTATTGTAATGAGCCAATCGAAGATACTTTAAGGAATGTTAAACTCCTTTATCTGTTTTTAAAGTACGAGTTGACTACAAGATTGGACTTCAGTAACTCATTTGTAAAGCAAATTTTGAATCGGCAAACCCGTGTTTATCTGTTCAAAAAATTAACGATGTCGAAACTACCAAAAGCCGTATATTTCACATACAGGTATATTGAAGGGTCTTTAAATATCAATTAAGCTTGTTGAGCTTTTCGCTTATTGCTGTTTTGCTTTGTATAACTCCCGATTCCAGAAGTTTTCCAGTTTATATGAAAAGAGTACTCTTTGGCAAGAATAAAATATGTTGAATACAACTGGAAACTAACCTCATCTGTTAAGTAAAACCTTAAAGTTAAGTAAACCAAACGCAAAGTTCAGTTCAGTATATCCGAGTTTAACAATCAATATGAATTAAGCACTTTCAGAATTCTAACCCCACCTTCCAAGTAATACAGTTAAGATTGTTATATAAAATAAAATTTGTGGAAGAACTGTCTAAAAAGAGGGGATTTTGTTTTTCCCTTTTGGTATTAAGTAAGGCATCCAAAAGGTACGTCTTAATTGCTGAGCCAAGAAGAGAGTTTGTCTTTGCAGATGATCATTGCAGAATCGTAAAATTTTGGTATAACATTTTAACCATGTTGATCACTAGACTCTTGGTCTTTTTCAATTGATCACTAGACTCTTGGTCTTTTTTAATGGGGTCTTCACCTTTTCAACCCTGGTATAATATTCTGTATAGATTTATAACACACAAGTCAGTTTGAGATGGCTTCTCAAATCATCTAAAAAACACTGGCCTAAGACTAGGATTGTTTGGACTCATTTGATGTTTATGCTGATTAAAATATGATAATGAAAATGCACAATTATGACATTTTTACAAACCCTTTGCAAGCAACTTTAGAATCAACATGCCTGTATTTATCCTGTTCACAAAGGTATCAATGCTGTCAAAATTTTGACACATGTAGCAATTCAAAGCCCTATTTTCCTTATACAGGTATGTAAATGTATTGCATGCATTGGTCTCTGTCAATTATTGAGTTAAGGGGTCATGTAGCCAACTATACCTACATCTGTATTAGGGCATAGATCACATAAACCCTTGTTCAGAGCATGTAGGCAGCAGGGGTCTCGGGATGTGGCAACTCCGAGGATAAGGCATTCACAATCTTTAAAGTATTTGGGGGTTCTTTTTTTAATGATACTAATGGTGGTTTTGTTTGGCTGGTTTGCTTTTATCTGTTTTTTCATTTTGTTTTTGCTTGTTTTTGGAGGCAATAGTGAAACGTAATAGACATGATAGATATTCTTCAACATGACAAACTGAAAGGTACAAGGCATCATTCACTTGAGAGGTTGATCTGGAGAAAGAAGTCATTAGGCCTAATTTCAAGTCTTGAACACCACCTAGGTGCTCTAAAAATACGTGATTTTCATTGCGAAGTTTTGGTATGAACGTTTTCTTTGAAATGGTCAATTTGAAGCGGTTTTGTAAATCTTTTTCTAGCTACAGAAACTCAGATGGAATTGTACATTCTGCAATCCTGCAATTCTGGCATTGATCTTCGAAGCTTCAAGTTCAACTAAAGGTTTGAAGACCGTGGTTAATTACCTATCGTAATTGTGTCATTTTCATTGTGTCCGTGGTTAGAAGGTTATATCTAAATAAATTGCATAATTTCATTGTGATGAGCAAGTTGAGATGTTATCGGCTCTTTGCATTATTCCTGGATTGCCGGATTCACCTTGTTTAATATAGCTTTCAAATGTTTATCTACAACCTCATATACCAAGCAGCCTGCTGTGTCAATTTGCAGTGCATTGCTACATATTATACCTCAGATTCACCTTGTATTACTAAATGATTCCTGGTTAAAACTTAGTGTGTTTATCTACAACTCCACATACGACAGTAACCTGCTGTGTCAATTTACATTGATATGTATTTCATTCACCGTCTCAGTCAGTGGGTTCATCTATAAAGATGGACGTTCAGTACTACTGAACCGTGGATGTCACATATATGCAGACTCGCTGATAATAAATGTTCTCGGTTCTTGCTGCATAGAGGTTTGTACTAAATCATGCTTTCTCAACAGGAAAAGTATTACCTTTACAAAAACTTTGTGAATTCAGGATCGAGTCAAGTAAGGAAAGAGGATCTCGCATCATTTTGTGTTGAGCAAAACGCTTATAAAAGTTTCATTGCAAAATGTAATTAGCAACTAATTTTAATAGTAATGGTGAGAAGAAAAATGCTAAAAATTAGTAAAATCAATCACATTTTCAGCCCAAACATTGCGAGCACACTTCAAAAGGTTTCGTTTCCCTTTGTGTGATTACCTTAACATTAGTGTTTCTTTCAAAAGGTGCTGTGAAAAAATACATGTAGAAAACTTTCATTGTAGAACCATCGCATGGGTTCCTTGTTCAGAATACGAGCACAGTCCTGTCTAGATTTATTTAGCGAGTGTGACCAAAACAGGAACGTCGCGAGTAATAATGATGTACTGCATACCGAAGATATGGATTCGATAACTTTGTGACAGAGCGTATCGGCAGAAGCAATTGGAAAGATACCCTCAGATAATACATTGTCGAATTATAACAAACATCGACACCAGTGGAGGAGCTACTACTCGGACTAGATCAGCTCTAAATACATCAGAAATCCTTCGCCTAACGGGTTTAATACTTCACTTACTATTTATTTATTTCTCAGTTGAAGTTAAAAACAAATCTTGGAAACTGCTTTTAAAAACCGTTTTATATGTGAACTTGCTTCATTGTGCTAAATATACTTTCTTTAATGGATACTATTTTTTTCAGCGATTTATGTAACAGGTATTAATGTGAGTTTAAATTTGCCGATTATACTTGCATTAATTAGATTGGTTAACACAATTTCAATCGTAAACTTGTCTTGACATTGCCTACCCTATTTCATGAAATTTTACCCAAATAGTTACATGCATGCTTTCAACAACACAGCTAAGTATAAGAACTAGTGCCATTTATAGAACCCGGTATATCGAACCAAAGCATGGAACTGTGTATGATTATTTGTTGTATTCCTGGGTCTGTCATCAACATGATTAGAGTATGGCTTGTTAGACGATAGGTGAAAAACAAAACCAGGTTTGACTGTAGTAGGTGATTCCGTGCTTGCTATTATGATTATGTAGACTTTACCCCGTTTACTCATAACTACGTCACTTCATTGTTGTGGTTTTGTAGAGATATGAAATTATATTACTGATAGTTAAGGCGTGTGTGAAACATGCAATAGAGGGAATGTGAAGTTTTTATGTTTTGAACATTGCAGCCGTTTGGAATAAACATATTATGTAGAATGCCTTATCTGAGGATCCTAAATTATTTCCAATTTGTAATGTCACGTTATTCATGTTATTATTATAGACAACATAATAATTGAACTCGCGTTAGTTCGTAGGTCATTGAAATGTCGTGATAGATGAGCTTTAAATTGATGGCTGGACTTGCTGGAACTGAAGGGTCACATTGTTACTAAAGGTTATGTACGTACAAATTAAACATATTTGCAAACAATAAATGCTGGTTGTACATGTATGATATACAGCAGTATAGGATGTTTTTGGTATTATGGCATTTGTATAGTGCAATTGAAAGGATTCATCATATTCAGCCGGAGCTTTGCTATCAATTTCGTTTTATATAATTTCGACTAATTATGACTTTTGATTTGTGACTTTTTGTGACCTACGAAAAAAGGCGAGACCGTAAAAGCAAACTGACACTCGTACAGCATATTGCTCTAGCTGTAGCTTCATACAGGACCACAGGAGGATTTTAGCATGATCCATCGACATTTGGCATTGTATTTGCCCTGTTTAGATAATATTCGACGCGCCACTAGGCTGAGTTTAGACTGCAGAATAATCCGATGTCCACAATATTATACTAGTCTATTTCATACTTAAATGTGGTTACAATCAAAACTGCAAGCTTCTAAATCTGCGACACATATCTACAAACTTGGTGAAATCTCGGTTAATAACACACACAGCAGCAGAAAAGCATGACCATGAACTAGATAAAAAGCCTAACACGAAACGGCTGTAAAGTGAACCTGGTCACAGATTTGATAATGGCATGTTGCATGAAAAATGTTCGGTTAGCATGGGATAGGCTGTGTCCGGGTGGCAAAATTGAACTAAAGGAAGGAGAAGGGGAATCCGTTAGCACCCACCCGTGCCCACGGTTTCTATTGCGGGACATTACAGGGGTTTATGAGAATGTGGCGCCGAGCCGCCATTGAATGTAGCTAGTGAGACTATCTCGCTGGGGACCGGCATCTTTTTCGGCGGATGAGAAATAATTATTTATCGGTGTGACTCAGAAAAAGTTATGGTTCTATACAAATTTTAAATGCCAGACTTGGTCAAAAATTTCTAGCGATTTTCTATTTTAGGATACCTGATGATAATTCTTTCAAGAAACCGCCCAGAAACGTCAATGGCCAAATTCAGCACCTTGAATAGATTAAGTACATCCCTGAGTAACAAAAACAAATAAATGAAATAACTGTATGGTATAGTACATTATTATATCATGGCACACGATATAACATGGTCTAACCCAACTGTTACAAACCTTCCATGTTGAAATCCGTGTTGTATCTCAGGCTCCACTCTTCCAGACTCTCCACGGTCACGTCACCGGTGCTACCAGGCGTTCCGTTGCAGTTAGCTGCCGCTGATAAAGCCTCCTCTGCCGTGGTCCTGTCCTCTGGTGAAATAAGCGATGCAATACTGAAGGCGTTGGCTCGGGGTGAGAGTGGATTTTGCGGATCAGTTTGGGTTACTTCCATAGCAGAGCGAGCCACACCGTGGAAAAAGCAAGGGGTCTACCTCTTGCGCTGATTTGCGAGCACGTTGCCTACGTCCTCGCCGCCGTCCGTTTCGGCGCAGCTACTCTATCCACAAAACATGAAAAATGATGCGAATGGGTAACACTCTCAACGCCAAGAAAGATTCTTGATTAGATTTATAAAAATCAAAGTCCTAACGATTTCAACTGTTACAATATCATCAGAACCATAGAAGCGTGAAATTTTAGGATTGTATATAAAAATATAACTCCCCAAAAGGCTTCTTATTAACACATAGACGACAGATGGATGGATGATCCAAGGTAGAGATGCACAGATGTAAAAATACACTGATAGCTGTATCGGGTAACAGTAACGGATGAGTTAGTATCTACGTACGCCAATTCAAGCCTATGTTCCACACTCAAGTGTTTAGGCCATATCCTAAACCCCTGCTTATATACATGAAATCACAGCAGCAGACAGGACCCAAAACACTGTACCACATGCCGCGTTTGCCTAACTCCCAGCGTAACTGGTCAATGCTCTATGGGCATTTCTGTATTGAGTAACATACAAAAAGTAATAGCGAGTGTCATAGTACAGGGGATGGGGGCAAAAGTAGGCGGATTACTCTACCAGTTATTAATTAGCTTTGGCTTACAAGCTTTCTGATTGGCGCTTAGAACTAAGGTCAACGTCACAGTTGGCACGTCGCACTGTACGTACTCTATTATTCGGACAGCCTCGTAAATCAATCGTGTCTGTCGATTGGTCGGCTGAACCAATTATGCAAATTTCAACTACTGCACTTTCTGACATTTAACCGTATGTATATAGCGTATCACTGTCAGTTTAGAGGTGATATTGTTATTTGTGGAGAATTATGGTGCATAGATCTCCCTCAAAAGTTATATACTACTATGAGGACACTGTTGGCATGTCATGTTTGCCGTCATAATGGGCTCCCGTGTTGAAGGTCTAATGATGGGGGGAACAGTGATGGAACACGGATTTGTAGGACCAGCTTTGGGTTCGAGTTTTATCACCTTAAAAAGGACTCCGTTGCCTTTAAATCATGCCGGTTCTGAAAACAAATACACAGATAACAAACAAAGCAAAACAAAACCAGATGCTTGAAGCTCAAATGTGTAGCCTACGTTTCTCCCATATGGTACTATTATTTCAGTCAGATATGCATGGGGATCATTGGATAGGCCTACATATATTTTGTTTCGTACAAATTCGCGGTAGATGGTGAGCTTCTGGTAAAATATCTTTAATGGAAATCAGACGTCTTCACATTTACAAATGATAGAAATTTCTAAAATATTCACGATAAAGTTCAATAAAAACGGATCTCTTTGCTTTCCCAAATCGGTTAACCTAACAGAGGGGAAGGTTTGGACAACTTGGCATGGGGTAAAATTAGAAAGTTTATGGGTTGCGATAGGATGGTTCTAAGCAGCACCGAGGTACATTCCCACATGTGTCAGGACTTAATTGCTCATAATCACATGTTTTTATGTGGACCCCTCATGAAAACATTAATTTTGACAATCTTTTTTTTAAATGAGTCTTAAAAAATGATTCTATTTCAAGAATAAGAAGCTCAAACAATATCATTCGTCAGGAGGCAAGCATATGAACTGGTATGATTATTGATACAAATCAGAATGGCTATGATCTATTATGAATCTTTGTACCAGCAGACTGAAATCAGACTTTGAACTTTGTGTGTTAAATTCAAGTAATATAAAACAAGAAAGTCATTTAGTGTCACCTTATGCCGGCTTTAATGCATAACACTGCATACCTACCTCCTGTGTGACGAAATAAAGTTCTACCTTCTCATTCTAAAAAAATAGATTAATTTCCAAAAAAATACATAACATACAAAAATCATGTGGAATTGCATTGATGTGATTCTTCAAGAAGGAATGTGTGCTGATCTTTGTTTTCTTAAAGGTGCATTTCGTGATTTCAGCACCTTCTGTTTCATTCATTGATCACTAGCTTCTCAAAATTTGAGCTGATCCCGATCTTGCGGTTTTGTGTTATGAACAATTGCTCGTTTCCCACGGTCCCATAGGTTACTGTGCTGTAATTTCTGCCCGTTTACGGACAGAAAATACAAAATTGCGAATTTCTTACAGATGCGACCGAATTTGCACATAAGATTGGGCACACGTAGATTACTAAGGCTCACGGTTCAGATGATATAAAAATCTAAATTTCTTTTAGGTAAATCGGGGGGACGAGGCTGTGGATCACGAAATGCCCCTTAAAAATATAGGCAGTCATAGATACAATCAATAACCACCATATTCTGTATAATAACATAGAATACTATTGGTATTCTATTGTTATTTTATGGTATTACATAGAATGCAAATATTCTATGTTAACGTAATGTAATGTTAAAACTCAAATCCGGCCTGGCTATTACGTGTATTGGTCATTGGTAAGGGTCTGGTTTTAGGATTAGGGTTAGAATTGGGGGATCTCTTCCATGAAATGGATGCGGGTGTAAGTCCTTGACTTTCGAACTAAAAGGCTTTGATCATGTTGATAAGATGTAAATTGGCTAAAAAATGACATTTGGGTGACAGGCTGTTACATGTTACTGGAACGTTGAGCAAAACGTGAGAGCAGATTAGACTTTTTTGGTTGTTGTTGTTTGTTTGCCTGTTTTTGTTTGTTGTTTTTTTCAAAATTGTCTGAACGAAACTGAGACCAAGTGTTGCACCCATGAGTAAAATAATAGAAATAATTAGCAATCTTTGGTGACGTCAGACCTCTCAAAATTTTAATTGCTTTACCTAAGCTCCGTGTACCCCAAAATATGGGAGTGGGAGTACGGCTTAGATAAGGTTTGGGATTAGGGTTGACCATGGTTACCTTTTGGAACTTCAATGCAGATATCATTATTGGTGCTAATTTCCGCGTTGGTAACACGGATACTCATGTATTTCGATTTTTTGCACATTTCGTTTTTCGCTGAAGAACAGGTTCTTGATTGTGAAGACCCAATTCTACCTTGTGAATCAAGCACGCTTTTTGTATTTATTTATTGGTGACGCTAACGATAAAAGAGAAAACGAAATGTAAATAGCAAAAATAGAATCTCGATAGTTAAAATAAGTCTCTCCACAAAACATTGATACCCACATCAAGTAAATTTAAAATGTCCTGCAGGCCATCAACGTCGTCAATTTCAATATTTTATCTTTCCCCAGAGTGACTCGGATTCGAACCGGTGACCTTCGGTTTTTTTGTACATCACAATCCACACAGAGGATTAGGAATGATCTTAATCTAATTATGTCAGAACAATACTTCACACGTGTACGCGTTAATGGTTAACACATGTACACTGAAGCCTGAAGGTATAGGGACTGTAATTCTAAACTAAGTTAGATGTTTAAATTTGTTATTATTTACGGACGACAATGTTAAGAAACTATATTGTTTGAATAATAACATAACCTTCTTCGTAATTTCAACGTGTTTAGTGTTAATAAATCGACACTCCATGTATCTTCACTGTACAAAGTTAGTCGTTAACGCTATTTTAGTGTTTATTAAGTTTTGTATTTAAGTTAAATAACTAAAATACTTTAGGATTACGAAGATGTTTAAATTTGTTATTATTTACGGAAGTCAATGTTAAGAAATACGTTTTCAACACTATCTTGTGTTAATAATAACATAACCATCTTTGTAATTTTAACGTGTGTTATTAAATTAACAGCTCCTATATCTTCATTGTGCATCTTTAGTCGGCAACGCAATTTTAGTGTTTGAAGTGGTTTTTTTTACAGTGTAGGCTATATATTCTTATGATGAAAGCCTAGAAAGATGATTTTCTTGTTCTCCCCTAGCAAGGTCAAATTATGTGATTTGTTGTAGGTATATTTCAGTTCTTTTTGCTTAATTAAAGTACCTGATTTGGAATGATCAGTTAAAAACAATACAACTTCATGACACAATTGAAGAAGAGGTTGATGTTAATTTGTGAACCGATTTATACCCTATCATTTGTAGAGTGTTGTAATTGTTTGTTTTACCATAGTCAACATGCAAATCCAGACTGAACATGGATCGTGAAAATTAAATAGGCTTTGTTTTTGGTAAAATAATAACAAAATCAGATTTGTTATATCCCAAAGTTCACCAATCCCTGTAACAAAATAGAATACCGCTTAATAATATTCAATGCCCTTTTTGTCAGCTATTCTTTCAATATCTGTAGACTGGAATGACAAAACTTGGGTTTTAAACAATTCAGTTTCCAAGAGAACTGGAATTGCAATGAATCCATTGTGAAATCGAGTTGTGTTATGGTGATGTATTGGTGAATATTAAGTATTCGGACGAAAATTTATGTGTTAGGTAAAATGTTTGGTGATTCACATCAGAGGATTGAAAACCCCCCTCTCAGAAACGCCTCCATTCAGAGAAGAGCTGAGATGAATACGCCTCGACTGCTTATTAGCGACTATCATAGTGTATATTTCTTTGAATATTTTAGACCATGTTACATCTATTTATCGAAGTTTATTACCTACTTTTTTTTATCCCAAACTTTGATTTCGTACAAAACTATATTTACAAACATGGCGGACGTTCTATCAACACAGCGCAGGTCAAGTTGCTGTGACCGCACGTTGATGAAAATGGTAAAAAATATCGTTTGCTAAATGTATAGTGACATTTCTTACTTATTCTCTCAAGAAATGCTTGTTTTTACCACATAAACCCAGTTTAAGCGTCATTTCCGTTAAAATTGTGAAACAAATATGGATGGAAGAATATTTTCGTTGAAAAAGTGGAATTTTAGGGGTATTTTCTTCTGCAATCGTCTTAACTACGTTGCTTCGTTACGCGCCAAAGTATGCGGCTGGGGCTCGTGTTGATGGATGTGTACCAGGCTCAACACGCGGAACGCTCTGCTTGCTTACTAGCTCTCCCGAGTGACTGTCTATCCCCGTACGTCATGTGCTAAAAATACAGCCAAAACTCCATGGTTGTGAGACCATTTTGTCTTATCTTGCGCCGCACATACCAACCGACAGTTACCAAGGATTTAATGGGAATATTCTAAACGGTGAGATGAGAGTTTTTCGTCTTCGAAATGTGGTTCTTTTCGGCAAAAATTATGACATTTATAACTCATGTACGTCACATTATCACGGCGTCTTCACGCACCTCGACAAAATGGCCCCTGTTCGCCAAAGGCAACAATGGCGTTTGCTTCAAACTTTCACGTAGTGAACCACTATTTTGATCCAAAAGATCTCATTGCAGTATTCACAGGTAAGCCATACCTTTGGCAGATATAGAGATTGGTTTGTTTGAAGGCGAAATGTGGTTTTAATAATCGCTAATTTTATTCATCGAAACCGAAGGAAATTTATAATGTCGCACGGCCGATGTCAAAGCAACCTTGTAGACCGTAACCAGACCTCAATATTTACAGCCTTTCCCCAATAAATCCTGTTCTCGGCTCAGCGGGTAGATCTGTAAATCCTGTTTAATATGTTTTTAAACGTTATTTAAACCATAATGCACTTTTAGGGATTATCTTTTATCAATCACATGCACCCCATTTGTATGGAGAGATAATGTCCGTTATAGCCACCTTTCGCTATACATAGCCAACGCAATGCCGCGAAAATGACACATAACCTATGCCCTCAATAAGAGTCATCAAAAGTGATCAAAATACACAGATATTAACCGAAGTTGTCTTCATTATAACAGGACACAAATGATACAAACATTAACAGAAAAATCACCAAACTATCCAAGTGTAACATACATTTCATTCTGGACCCAGAATATAGGAAGGAAAAGCAAGACCTTGGCAAAAACTATTTTTCAACCAAATGAAAAAGGGTCCCAAACGTATTTCATGTACATTGTAGAGATGACATAAATAGCCATGTCATGTCGTATAAAAACAGTAACTTGTGCAAGGTCAACGATCGAGTCTCCGGTATGAGGTCCGAGTGTAGTACCATGGGGAAACTGGAAATTTATTATAGGCCTACATAAATCGTCTTTAATATTATAAATAGTAAGTTTGTCGTTGAGTAAATCATGGCCATTTCTTATCTCTCCCGTGTCTTGTATCACAAATAATAATTACTCTTATTAAAAGCTATAATTGGGTTGAATTTCTTAGCTATACGATATAGGTAACTACCTTCTGTCAAGAGCCCCATTTTGATTTTGATTTCTCACTTTGACCTAATTCCAACTGTTAAGTGTTGCTCTTCTCTTTGATTTAGCTTTCCCCGTGCATTCAACTCCTATTTTTGTGGCCAGATGGCCCAATTGACCCACATTTTGATCGCATTCTAATCTCCCAGAATGAAACATGTTTTTACCAACAGTAAATTACTGAATCAAGATGTTACTTGTGTGCATATTAAATGTCCCGCTGTGAAATCATACGTTTTAAAACGATGCCCTGTTTTGATGTCCTTATTTAGATTAGAGGGCCTAGATAATAATATATGTCGACCCCTGACACCAATTTGTTTGATTGTATTTGATTAATTATATGGTCCAAAATTTACACTCCTACTAACTTTCACAATTATTCACCAAAGACAATCTTCGTAACCCTGTTTTAGCACCTGTGTTCTACTGGCCGATTTTATTGGTTATTCAAAGGTTCGTATGATGTAATTGACCAATCAAATACGTGGTAAGAAAAACTTGAAGGAATATACAGATACCGATATATGGCACTTGTACAGGAGGTCAATAGGTTAACTTGGCCAGACCTGTTTTCTAGAACATTCCAAATATGCAGAGAATACAAAAGAATAACCTGCAGAAATATCTGAAATGTTCAGGTGAAGCATGCATGTGCATGAAGTTTTATTCTTCGCATACTTGGATGATCTGGAGGGCAAACAAAAGTCCATTGAACACAATTTACCTTTCGAGAAAGGACCATATAGAAAGGCTAATTTCATTACTTGCTGTGAGTGGTATATCATAAATCAGATACTGTAAGAAAAGCAGTAGTCCACAAGGGGGGGGGGGGGTTCAATGTTGGTACGAATTTTGACTCTCTTGAAAAATATTCTTCAAGACCCATGCACAACCTTTAAAAATACTGCCACAGTTAGCTTCCCAATTTGAGCCAAACCAAGATGAAGATCTAGTGAATTGAACTGAAATTGCGCAGAGAGTGTTGCATGCAGAAACATAATAGAACACGATTTCAAATGTTTAAGAGACCCTCAAACAACTGTCATTAGTATGTAAAAGATCAACAGCTACATGTAAGTAGTATAAAATTCATATTTAACAAGAAATGCTTTTTCAAATACATGGGATGGGTAAGGGATGATACTTCAGTACACATAATGTGATGTGATTAAGTGAAATGAATCTAAAGTTTCAGAAATTATAGGGAATCTGAGATGCTGTAAAATTTAACAGATTATTTTCTTGTTATTTTTTCCAACAAACACTTAGGCCTACATCTACAACTTGTATCTCAGGTACTAAGCTTATAATGATTAAATGACATGTGCAGTTTGAGGCAATTAATCATTAAATATTTTTAATGCACAAATCTTTAAAAGGAAAGTTAAAGCCCGGGGGGTTCTCAAGTTTGGTTTGGGTAAGGACGTGCCTCCGAGAGTCTGGAAGTATGACACATAGTTATACCATTTTTGCCAAAAAAGGGACCCATGGCTATACCAGAGACGCAAATTTTGTGCCAAATTTAACCCAAATTCCCCATTTTCCTCAAACTTTTGACATTTAAGCAAGTTTGGACAATTTTGGCTTCAGATTGAGGAAATGTGACTAACTTTTCAACAATTTTGAGACTAAAATTTTGGCTTCCGATTGAGAAAATTTGACCCATTGCTATACCAAAATTGGCATGAAATAAGGGGTCATTGATATACCAGAAGACTGAAAATGAGACCGATGTCTCTGGCACATGCCCGTATGGTCATTTGTGTTGAGAACACCCCCCCCCCGGAGTTAAAGTTAATGTATTTACTATACTTGAAGTATGATTTCACTCGACTTAATTAGTAATAGGCCTATTTAGTTGGCTTTGGTAGTGCAGACAAAAATACAAAATTCATGCTTGTCTGTTGTAAACATTAAATAAAGTCAATGACAACTCTGCTTTGTGACCGGGCAACGTTAGCAGGGTTCAAATTGTGTAAAAAATATATACTTAATTTTTTAAAATAGTTATACTATCATGTGTTTTTAAAGTAAAAGCTCAATTGAAAGTGTTTGCACATGGTAAGCATGGTAAGATCGAACTTGAAACTGCTATAGACGATTGGGCAGAGGAAAAGCACAGGCAAAAGTGTTTTATGGGCAACATGTTGCATTTTTGGACATACGATCATTTAAATATTGATAAAATTTAACCTTTTCGACCCTGTTAGATACTGATATAAGATAAATTCTGACACGAAACCTGTTCATATAAGTAAGTGAAATATTGTCGATAATTTTGTGCAATGTAATCTAGATAATTAAACGCATTTTAGAAGTCGTAAAATAGCATAATTATGTCATTTTTTTCAAGTGTCAAAGTCATATTTTGTGAATATTGGTGAGTAAAACTACACACTATCTTGTAAAAGATAGTGATTAGTAAAAGGCAGTGTCATTTTTATTCGCCACTGTGTACATTGTGTACAAGATATGACTTCCTTTGACACTTGAAAAAATGAAATGTTATTTCCATGACTTTTAATATTTTAATTATCTAGATTGCATAAAATTATCGACAGTATTTCACTCGTCGAAGTTGTTCTAACCTCTACTTTCCCGAATCAGCAAAACATTTTTGCAGTAATAAATCCAGTTAGTAGTTGTGAAACCATAGAACCTGAAGTTACAGGTAGGCAAAGCTGCTCAGCATTGTTTTCAACCATAGCAAAATACTCCATAGCAAAATACTGATGCACCTAATAATATGTGGAAGAAGGGGATGCTGCAAGTTACATTGTGGAGATTACATAAACATAAATTACATACCTAACAGCACTTAAATGATATTCCTCAAACAGCTCCCCATTTCACTCCTTTGTGGACAGAGGCAAGCAAAGTAAAGTGCCTTGTCCAAGTGCACAACACATTGGATGTAGCGGGACTCGGACCCACGACCTGTAGATCGTGAACCGGTCGTCGTATCAATTGGACCACATGTTCACTGGACTATCATTGCTTATAGTTATGAGAATGGGTAGCGTATTAGTCATACCATGTCCATTCTAATAACTATTTTGTTCAATATAATTGCCTCGGTTAGTTTTAGTGTTTATTCTTAAATAACTCTGAAGATCCATTTTATCCAGTTCTTAATTAACGAGAGAGACGGTTTGTACCCACTGCGTACAGGGTGTCTCAGAAAGAACGCTACCCTCCAGAAACGGCCATTTTTGCTTACTTAATCAATTCTTAACTTTGTTTTATTTTATATTATGAAAATATGTACTTTTTTGAACATTTGGTGAAAACAAGAAAGAAAACGGTGAAAAAATAACCAAACAATGACTGTTTCCCTAAAAATGATGCAAACCTACTTTGTCCACGGCTAGCCTTAGCAGAGGAAACCATGGATGCAAATATCCCAAACATAAAAATGTTTAAAACCCTCCTGGCCAATAATACTCTCAAATTCCAAGGTTCATTGCTGGTTCTAGAGTTCATTGTTCAGTTCTCTACGCACTGTAGCATTATTTACGGCTGATTGTCCTGTTCTTTGACGACCATATCTCTCTCCTTTTTAGAGTCTTGCCATGCTCCAGAATTTTTTCTGTTCCCCTTGAATGCCATCTTACTGGGAACCCTACTTTGATGGAAATCTTTACCCATTCACGATGAACGATGGTCCTGTAACCCAAGAGCAGTTCAGTAGAATATTAGTATGCCATTGTGGAGTCACGCCCAATGCCATTATTTGAAAGTGCGCTTTAACAAAATTAATATTTGCATTATGATGGGAGACGGGTGAAGGGATTTAGGTTACTTCATTCTGAAGAACAAATTAAGTGCATGTTTCAGGTGCTTTTTAGGCATTACATTAATTAAATCTGAGGACTTACGTGTGCTCAAATCCATAAGAATTACAATGTACATGTTTCTCCGCTATTGATAGCCGTGGACAAAGTAGGTTTGCATCATTTTTAGGAAAATAGTCATTGTTTGGTTATTTTTTCACCATTTTCTTTCTTGTTTTCACCATATGTTCAAAAAAGTACATAGTTTCATAATATAAAGCCAAAACAAGGATCAGAAATGGCCGTTTCTGGAGGGTAACGTTCTTTCTGAGACACCCTGTATTTGACGTTATTTTTAGATTCACCCTCTCGCAATACTGGTTTTTTTACATGCGTGTGCACGTGCGTGCGCCTGACAACGTCGTGTATTTTTGTTACCTTATTAAAACGGTTTTTAGTTGCGTACCACATGTAACAGGCTCGTTCTTCAACTTAATAAAATATATCGGTATCATGGGTGTTTATTTGCCGGTTGGACCTAACATGTTTAACCTTTTATGAAACTCCTAAAGGCCATTTGTCTTCAAATTTAACTTTCCCCTATGTTAACTTGGTAACAGTAGAACTCATTTCGAAAATTAGCCTGATTTGAACAGATTTTGGTATATATATTTAAATTTAGAATTCTTGTATGAGGAGAAGTCTGCTGCACCCTTTGCAGTCTGTTATCACACCCACTCCCCCTCTATTTCACGCCTCGCATGTCTCGGCAAGCCAACACAAATACCTAAATTTCTTGTCAATGTTTCCAGCGTGCGGTGAAAACGCGGGTGAAAACGGTACATAACCCGAAACGCATACTAGTGGATTGAAAGAGGTCAACATTTTGGCAACGTGAAAATTACATGTGTTATATTGAAAACTTATAGTGTTTCATATCATTTGAGGAATTGAAGCAGGCCTCGACATGAACAAGGAAATAATTGCATCGATAATATCAATTATTACCAATCTACTGTGACGTAAAGAAGAAGGTACGATTTTAAGTTAATAATTCAGATTTCAAAGTGTTTGCTATAAAATATCACTCATCGCCACTCCTATCACATCTACCTATATGTAGAGTACTTCAAAGAATTTTATTGACCCAAAATCATGCAGAGAGCCGTGCTATACTGTCCTGTTCCTGTCTCTCTGATGTATCTTGTGTTTATTGGTTTTCTTTTGTATTATCAACTTAACCCTCGTCTACCGAAGGGGTGGGGGGGGGTTACCCCCCCCCTTCAGGTTTTTTCCCCGGCTTGCTAAAACCCCCTTTTTTGGTGCCAAAGTATTTAATATAATTGTCAATTGACATTTTCCGCTCCTTTTCATCCAAAAACAAACATCCACCGGGGTAGGGGTAAGATACAGGGTGAGCACAACACAGAAACATCACAGGCACTTGCTTTTGGTACCAATGGATATGGTCCTCCTCTTTCCATTGATACCAAAATGAGTACCAACATGCCAAGCATTACGTCACAATGACGTCATAAAGTTCGCGTGTTAGCAAAATTGTCAATTTCCATAGACACACATAGGGGAAAATCCAAATTTTCGCCAAAAATGTTAGGAATATCCGATTTCATGCGGCTTTTGGCTCTACTTGATGGGAAATGACTAGTTTTATATAATGAGAGCATTTTAGTGCTATAATGATGTTTTTGAGTGGCTAAAATTGCGAAATATCAATTTTGCACCTTATATTCAGTATTTTCATACCCTCCTCAACATATGACGTCATAGTGACGTCATAATGGGGATGTTGGTACTTATCTTGATACCAATGGAAAGAGGAAACTCTAAGCTACCCTGTGGTACCAAATTTACGGGAATCGGATGTCCAGTAACGAAAATCACGGGGGTGGTCCCCCTTCGGCTGTTTTGTTACAAAAAAATCGCCCAGGTAGACGAGGGTTAATATTATCGTGAAAGCGGGCACCACTATTTTAAGTATGCAGGGATTTTGCACTTGTCATCCCGTTTCTTCAAATTGCTTACTCCACCTGGCAGTTTATTGGACCGTTTTTACTTCCATTCATGCATTGACTTGACTTATGAGTTGAGCGTGCATGTTCGATCAAAAGATAGTTTAAAAAATGCTAAAATTGTTCCATTTCGGCCTTTTTAACGCGATATTTCACGCATAGCGCATGTAACTTTCTATTTCAATTAGTGTTGACCGTCATGTTCACAATTAGCGTGATACCCGCTCGCTTACTTATAGCACTTTCAACGATTCATATTCCCATAGTGCATCGTAAAATAATTTGATGACACTGATGACAGCTGCTGAGATTTTGAACCCGTTGATACGCATGAGTTCTTTTTGTGATGTCATCAGGTAACATTACAATGCATTCTGGGAATAATGGAAAGTTGGTGAATGTCACCTAAAACTATCAGTGAATTGTGATTTTAGTATCACACTCATACGTGATACCAATGGTCGCTACACTAATCCGCATCTCGCACTTCAGACTCCATACCAAATTCTCATCACAAATTGTGTGTATCTGTTTACAGGATTACCATAACGATACAGATGTGAAGTTGGGTGTTTTCACACCAAACATAATTGTTTTCCTATCCCTGCAATTTTAATGCAATTTTGGCCAATTTTTGAACCATGGTTTTAAATCCCGCGAAGATTGTAACGACACATGTATGGGGACTTTTACCAAAATAGAAACACATGCCTGCTTCAGCCTGCGTGGGAACGGAATAAAGGGGACAGATGAAAAATAACTTTGAGACAGATTAAAAGTGGCTAAACTAAAACCAACTACAGCTTCTGTTGTTTGAATTAAATGTTCCAATAATTATGTTTATTAAATAATATTAAAATAATAATAATAATAACAGCACCTTAGAGAGAAAAAGAAAAAATTATGAGAAAAATCATCCTTGAAAGAGATGGGTTTTCAGGCAGCTCTTGTCTTTGACTTTGTGATGCTAGATGGAAACTCATTCTAAAGCAAGTGGCTGCGATCTTGAAGCAACTGTCGCCTGCTTTCTTTTTAGAAATAATATAGCACAGTAACAACAGTCCTAATGCGCTGCACAAAATAAAATAGGTTCAGTTCAATAATAGGCCTAGAATGTTCGTTTTGAACGTGTTTGTTGAAATTCTAAGTGAAAGAAAAGCAGGTTAACCCTTTTTGGTTCAATATTTTTCTTGGCTGAATATCTTTCTGTTCAACGAAGAACCCCGAATGATGCGAGTAAACGTCGTTGGTTATGCACTGTTAAAAATAAACCTGTAAAAAACAGGGATTTGACTGGCAGCTGGGACTCACAACGTGCAGAACGTAAAATAACTGGAGCCGTAAAAATACGAAACCATTGCAGGGAACGTAAAATAACGGCGTAAATTTCAGCTTCAACGTTATTGTTGGTTTTGACTTGTTTAAACAATAATTATTTAAGAATTAAAACGTTACTACAATCCTCTGACCAAATTTTCACTTCATAGCTATGGCATCATATAAACGTTGTATTTACGTTACCACGTGGTTGTAAAAAAGTTATATTTCAGGCGAACAATTTTGAGAAAAAAGGCAATAAACAAAGGGAAAACATGAAGAAATAAAATTTAAACCAGTTTATACACTTTGTTTTTTTATGGTAATGTACACATTCTATTCACCAATTACTTAATCATCATATGAGTAAACTTAATACATGTACCTTACATAGATTCGAACCAGGGCCTTAAGATTACAAGTCCTAAACCTTATCCACTACACTACATGACTTTACTGATAGCAGATGCTAAAATTAAATATATATGTGTGTACTACTTTTTTCAAATTAAACTAAATATATAGTAATACAAAAAGGAGGAATTGAGTTCTACAAAAGTTTTGTAAACTATTTTAAAAATGATAGGGAAAATAAGATTTTGCATTTTTTTAATGACGTTACTTACGACGTTATTTGACACATTTTATAGGTAAAACGATTTTCATACTTCATATTCTTACATTAAAACAAGTAAGTTACAAAAGAAAGAAATATTACGGAAAATATAATAACGGTCAGCGTATAAATACTACCCTTTTTCAAAATGTGTAGTATTATTTTCTAGCCACTGTTTATTTACAATTTTTCTGCTTCCAAATTGTAATTTTATGTTATGTATAGGGAAAAAAATGTGAATTTCATTGAATAATTGAGGTTTACCGTAATTTAAAATGTAAAGTCTGGTAAAATTAGGAACATTTTTAACAGTGTGGCGTGTGCTTGTTTCATCACACATTGACCATTGTCCTCACCTGTTGCCACAACAAAGCATTTTCAAAAGCAATGATTTGTTGTGAAATATTCTTATAACTGCTCATACATGGAAGCTTACCTTCACACGAATGGTGTAGGGGCATGAGGTTGAATCATAGACGTAGTAAACATGTATGTTTACTACGATGAAGATCCTACTTGGACCGAAACGTCAGGCCTTGTATTTTATATTACATTTGGGGCAGTGGCGTAACGAGCCTGCCCGCTCTGAGGGGGCAAATTTTCCAGTCTTGGGAAATTTTCCCTCTCAGGGGGGTCAAAAGGCCAATTTTTCCCGGTCAGAGGGCTAAAAAACGGCTGATTTAGCATGATTTTTGCAAATTTTTCCCGGCCAAAGTCGTCAGGGGCAACCTGCCCCCCTGTTACGCTACTGATTTGGGGATAAGGAGATTGTTAACAGAATTTTTGTAAAATAAAAAAATAAATAATTACAATTTCAGTTTCATTTATGTAATTGAATTAACCACATAGTAACACGAAGCCTGCACTATGTATACAGCCGCGAAGTTATGGATGCATAGCATACATATAGTGGTGTTTTTTGTAATGAAAAATCACGGGAAAGTGTCCAAAATTAATATGGAACAAAAGTGATCACTTCATCTTTGCAGCGCACTTTCAACAAAAATTATGTTTGTGTAATTTAACGGATGGTATCCACGCGTGTGTTGTATGATATGGATAAAATATCATGTTTTCGGATCAATCAAGTTGTAGACTTGCATCGTGGGTTTGATTGGGCTTAATTGCGTTATACACTTCGCACATATATAGTATCATGTGCTTTAACGGAATAAATAAAACACATAACACAAAGGTGCGAAGGGTATAGGCCTAATGTAATTATGCCTTTGATTTTTGACCGTCTCTTTCCCTTGTACTGTGTTATAAATGTTAGCAGATAGTTTAATCCACGTGTCAACTGGCGGTTTTATTTTGTTAAAAGTGTTTTCTGTTGGTTTCTGACTGTGTATTTAAAGGTGGGTGAACCGATTTTTCATGTGATTTCTTCCCCACATGGAAAAACAAACAATAATAGTCTTTTAAAAAGACAACCATCGCTTAGCGAGGATGTTAGTACTTAATATGTTAGTGTAAATACTTGAGATCAAATGAAACTTGTTCGAACAAAAAAATGAAACGGAATCGCTACCCTCCCTGACCGTCTGAATTTGTTGACCCACCATTATTTATACCAGAAACATTAATTTGAATACCCTTCACTTCTATATACCTGCTCCCGGGACCTGTGCATCTTGTTTACCATTATGTGAGTTATGAATACTAGTTCCCATATCACATGATATCAGGATCGGTCCCATCATTCATGAAGAAAACAAACAAAATGGCATGGCTTTGGAGGCTGGACCTAGTGCAAAACGTGTTTTGGTGGAGGTTTTCGGGGGAATGACCTAGAGCTGAGAGAAACATTATGTATTTTGAGCCAATCTGGCAGTATGAAAGTACTTATCTACAGATTGTCTTTTTGAACACTGTATTTCCAAATCGGTTCGTCTTCAGGTTATACGAGCACAAAATCTTCCCTGCCATTGGATTTTTGTATGCTAGTATCTTTGAATATGTTGACGTTGGTTACATATAAAAATGCATAATAATATTTATGTAAGCATAGAACTTCATAATAATCAGGTAAATAACTTGCCGAATTATGCAAAATTTTTCCAATATTAAGGTAAAAATTTACTTAATGCAGGAAAGGCATTTAATTAGACCTATTATAAGGTTCTATGCGTACTTGTAATTTTTTAAATAATATTTTTCTATGTGTATGTACTCGTCAACAACAGCAACAATCAAACAAAACATCGCGCCATAATTGCGTTATATATCTTTCGCACCTAATCTGTATGGCAAAACAGTGTAGGTGCGAAGGGTTTAACATAATTATGCTCATCACTTTTGACTAGGTGCCGAGTAAAATATGATCTTACGACAATATCTAGTCTTATTTAGTTGAAAAATTGTACATTTAACTGGAATCTTGTCAAACTTGACTAAAATATATACAGATATAGTTTATATTATTACTCTGGTCATATTTTTGACAAGAAACCTCGTAAGATCATATTAAACGAAGTATTTTTAAGAGTGTATTACGAATTGCAAGTATAAGGGCACAATCGGTACGTTAGCTATGAAAACTTAGTTTAATATTGTAGTATGCTACCAACAAGGTCGTTTAAGTCCATCTCATTATTATACCCAACGTGTCTACATAAAAACTACATGTAGACCGCTGAGAACACCTGTAGCCATGGTAGTTATTGTGTTCAATTAACCGACGACACTCAGTTTTAATTGTTATTTCAAGACTTCATTATAGTTTTTTTGTACATAGCTGAACAGGTTTGCAAGCAAACGAATTCTATATAATTGTATACATCGACATCTAAATATTTTCCGAGCACAAATAGTGCTGGCTGTGATAAGTTGCTGGACCCCCTCCCTTTTTGTCGAGCTAAAATACTACCACCAATTGTGACCAATTACGCATAGCGCCTACGGGGTGCGCCTATCCTGCTGATTCTCGCAGCGTACGCGAGAATGTGTTCAAGCGTGAATAGAATAGTGTCCACAAAGAGGATCGCGGTGACATTCCAGAGTTTAAAACTTCTACACTCCAATATGAAAGAGGAGCAGACATTTGTAACACATCTCAAGTACAAAAGGTTTGAGTGATCAAATATGTTGATAGACTGACAGACAGGAACCCCTGAAACGTGATTCTTAAGTGCCGCAAATGGTGCCTTAAGGAGAGGGCGCCAAGACAAAGTTTGTATAGGGGTAAAATTTTTAAATTGCTCCAATCATGTTGAAAAGTATACCATGTTATTTCTCTAACCTCAAGGATTCAGAAAAGGTATAGTTTGTACTATATACAACCTCAAGTTTCAGAGTTATAGTCTAGAAACAGCAAAAATCAATAAAACGGGTCAATTTCAGTTGTACAGGGTCAAATTTTAAAGTTGCTCCGATTTGGATAAAAAATGGTGCAAATTATTGGTGGAGTTCATAGGATTAAAATAAGGAGTAGTTTTGACTGTCTAAAATGATTAGTTACCGATGTAGGGGGCGCAGAAGGTCAACGTCCATTGCATTCAATGGGGCTTGACCTTGTTTTCCCCTACTTTGGTAACTAAGCATTTGAGACACTCAAAACTATTCCTTATTTGACCTCCACCAATACCTTGCACCATTTTGCATCTAAATCGGTGCAACTTTAAAATTTGACCCTTGTACAACAGAAATTTACCCATTTATTGATTTTTGCTGTTTTTAGCTTATAACTTTACGTTGTAGATAATACAAACTATACCTTTTCTGAATCCTTATGGTTAGACAAATAACGTGGTATATTTTTTCAACACGATTGGATCAATTTAAAAAATTGACCCTTGTACAATCTTTGTCTTGGCCCCCTCTCCTTAAGGCACCGTTTGCAGCACTTAAGAATCTCGTTTCAGGGGCCCCTGTCAGTCTGTTAACATATTTAATCAAACCTTTTGTACATGAGATGTGTTACAAATGTTTGCTAGCTCCTGGGCTAGGAGGGGAAGGAGAATAGTTAGGGGCGATTTCAGAGTTTCGGCGAACACAACTTGGAGTGAATGTATGCAATGATAAGATATAATTTTCATCTCCGGAGTTTCAAACCCTTCGAGTTTCATGATCGTCTGAACATGGTTAGAATGAAAAACAGTTTTGCAAATGCCTCTTTTTAAAAAAAATAAAAAATGTCTTTGAAATATCCAAATGTGGATAAGTCTCTTACTTGATAATAATCAAGATCCGGGGTCACATTAAAAGATAAGACCAGTGGAAAGCTTTCGCAAACTAGAATTGCACGATTGCCGGATTTCACGGTTTTCTACTCTGTCGTGTCAGTACGTGTGCTGGATTCCTACCGGAAGCTGTTTGGTCGGCAAAGACTAGTGGGTGTGGGGTATTGCACTAGTGTGCCTGTTTGATTGTGGCCTGGTAGGAGTGTGTGAAGATAGTTAAGGTTAGGGGCGGGGAGGCATAGAGTTGGTGCAAGTTATTTGACAGTAATTACAATGTCACACGAATATGTTTGCACGTGTGTGGCAACCAGCAAGTCAGGTGAAATAAGTCACGTAAATAAAATTTAAAAGGATTTTTACAGTGTGTTTTTGCAGTTACTCATCAGTTTGCCACAAGTAACCAATTGCAATCTACAGTTTTCATTAATATTTTTTGTTTAACATTAGCCTCACCCCGCAACTAAGCTCAGCGATCTTAAATATTGGTACAGTATCAATAAAACCTTTCATACAGTACTAATAACTTAGATGACGGAAAACAGTTTGCCTGGTATGCATGGTTATGAACATTTCAAATGGATGGCTATAAGTTTATATATACAATGGAACAACATGTCCCCATTTTTTCTATTAATAGTGATATTCCACAGTAGTTCATTCCAAAATATCTGAAAATCATGCGATATTGCTGACATTCGCAACGCCCCCTTTTAGGTATTCGCGTGTACTGGAGCTTGGATCATTGGCAGATCGGTTTCGCTGTGTTAGCACTAAAACATTCGCTACACAAAACATGAGGAAAATGTGACGTGATTGCTCTCTAAATTCTTAGATTACAATGGGGGACAAATCTGAATTTTGATTAAAATTTTAATCTATTAGAGTTATATTTCAATGTATTTTGATTTACATTTTTAATCTAAACTTCGATTTGTCCCTGATAGTAATCCAATTAGATTGATTTTTAATATAAGAAATTTAGAGAGTGTGATATTTTGTCTTTAGCTGGGGACGGTAGACTTGGATATCACACAATTGAGTTTTAGATGAAACGAGACTTGTCAAAAGGATTTTTTCAAGTAAAAGTCCGATTTGGAGATTTTAAGTTTACCTTGTGCACCATTTTGAGGTCATTATCATAAAATAGAAGTTAATTTACACCTTAAAATAAGAAGGATGTCTTTTTAAAGACAGATCTTGTTACCAGCTGCAGACAATGTGTCTTTTATGTGATGCATGGGTTAGTGATTTCCGGTATTTTGGTCAACTTTTAAACTCAGATCATTTCTTCAAAGGATATTATCATCAATCAAAATACATAGTAATTGCTTTTTGCGAAATGTATATGGTTAATGTTATCACACGATACTTTTGAATTACACCTAATTTGGCGCTAGTGGGCCTTAAGGGCAAACTGCTTCGTTTTAATATATTAACTAGATCATATTTTTAAAGTCTAATCATTTAAGTGATTACCTTTTCGAGGTTGAATAAGGTGCACTTATTCCTAATAAAAGTAAGACAGGTTGACATGTATTTTACAGAAGATTTACGCTGTTCTCGCCTAGGCTACTACGTAGCATGATAGGTGTTCTTGAAACTTTTTGGTCAGTCCTCCGTGATGATGTCATGCATGAATTTGCATAATGGTGATAATAATGCGCAACAGCGTTCGTTTGCATGTGAAAGTATGTGATTTTGGAAATAAATATGCCACATATATTAACCAATTTATGACGTGCCGTGTTAACACTTAGTAGAATGGGGCTCCCGCTTGGAGCCCATATAAAATAACATGTATTTCGCGTTGAAAATATTATTTTCCCACCATTACTTTTTGAATTGTGAAAGTTGGATAATGCTTGGCTTAATCTTGGAAAAAAACATACAAAATTCACGCACCGTTTAATTAGTAAATGAAAAGGGCCTCCGATGCCTCTCATCCAAACCGTATGACAGGCCATCCCGAAAAATATTTACACATACATGGACCTTTGACCTATGGTGGTTACATATGTATGTGACTTGCTACTACCATATATAATAATTATAGAACGTGGTTTCTTTAATCAATTATAATTATAGCGGACATGTAATTTGAACCGGAATTCATTTCCCTGATGTACAAATGAATGGGGAGGAATCTCTACCGTATCAAAACACCCAATCATGTCTATATTTTAATCTATTGGTTATATTTAATTAATTTGGTCTTTCTCAACTCATAAAAGCCTTAGTTAACATTCAGGTTGCATGGTGAAGAAAATGGCAAAACAAAATGTCCGGCGGAATGAAAATCAGGTTAGCCTAATTTTGGAAATCAGTCAATATTGTCGAATTTTTCTTTCACTAATTATTAAACTGGAGTAGTCTGAAACATGTTGAAGAGTTTTCGTTTTTAATATTCTTGGAATGTGTTTTTTTTTTAGTCTGAGGCCCAGGACCCCCCCCCTTAATCCACCTATAGTCCAAACATAATTTGTTCAGACTTGCCTATTGATACCATAAGTCCATAACACAAGAGTGACAAAAATAGACTGCCTATTTTTAATGACCTCTTCAAAGTATATCCTCTTGAATTTATATTCTTTTCAGAAATATTCCATAAAGGTTCAATATAGCTAAGCCATAGCCCTAGTGTATGGCAAGTTGCTCTGAGTTGCGAATACCATTAATTTCAGAAATTACAAACAAGTGGTGTATACCTGACTGAGGAAGTATCAGACATTTTCAAGTGGAAAATGGACCTTTAGCATTATTAAAAAATATTTAAAAAGAAGAACATTGCAAAAAAAAAGATGTTATGTTAAGACCTTTTAAACGGAATTAAAACAGATAAGCTAATGAACCTGTTAATATCAACCCCGCCTCTTTGAAAAATCATCCACCTTTTAGAATAATTAATTATATTCAAGGTCCGTAGGGATCTGTGATTTGGCTCTACGATTAATACTTAAGTGTATAAGGGAGGAGGGTCCATGGTTTTTTGTTATTTTTGATTGTTTGGTTGTTTTTGCTAGTGGTATTTAGTGTTTACATTTTTTGGCATTTTTGTAAATTGTTGTCAGTTGGCTTCAACGTTACATTTTACAAAAAAAAAAATCATCTCCACATTGGACCCTCCCCTCACTCTGTAAATTTATGATTTGTACTGGCAGCTTGATGTATCTGTAAGTAGTGTAAGTTTGTCCGGTGCAATTTCACGTTAGAAAAAATGAAAAAAAAAAATGTCCATTTGACCTCAAGGAAATTTAACAAATCTGACACGGTAAAATAATAACCATTTATTAAATGTGCATGTAAAATTGTACATTTACGAGGACTTCAACCAGTGAATTCGTTTCTTACCAATTACATACGCTATACTTAACAGGTTACCCAACTAACTTATGCCAGTTACTCGTAATATACTGAGATCTACTGACGCATATTCATTTACTTTAATCTTGATTCAATAAGCTGCTTGTGTAACTCATTAGATATTGTTTGTTAATTTAATGTACCCTGTCCGTGGCTTGTGTAGACAAAATATAAACATGAATAATATTTTGGTATTTAGGTTTTCATCAGAAATAAAGGTTACTTGGCGGTCCCCGGGTTTCGAGATTACATGGGTTTCGCGCCCCTGGCTTGAATGACCGCATCAAATATTGACCCCCCCACAAAGTTTAATGTCCATACACCAACGTCGGTTACCCAATTTGACCTCCTTTGACCTTGAATGACACCATGATGACCTTTGATCAACTGACCAATAAAACTCGGTCTTCGGTTCAGTCAAGGGGCACCCACCACCAAGTTTCGGGAACGTGAGACCCACGGTCTCCGAGAAAATAGGACGCGGTCAGACAGACACACTGACAGACAGACAGGACCACTGGTAACTATATAATCCACCAAACAATTACTGTGTCAATCATTAACAACTTAGGCCCTATATAGCACATTTCCCTTTATCATTTCTCTTCTTGCAGATATTAAGAATTGAATCATTTATAATGTGCATACCAAGAAACTCTCTTGCTTCCATTTTAATACAATTATTACAACATTCTTCAAATATTAAACAACAAATATAACCTTAAAAATAATCTCGATTTATCTTAACAAATATGTTCTAAATAGCCTGAGGTACTCTTATTAGCTTATTAGGCATTTTGGAGGTACCAATTGCGCAACTTCGAACATGTTCTCGTCCCGTTGTTTTTTGGTTTTTGTTTTTTTTTTTCTTTGTGAATATAACAAGATTATACTTTTAGCGTGATTAGTGATAATATGTCATTGCACACCTTTTAACATGATAAATATTAATGAATATGAACAACTGATATTTAGTTCGCTTGGCGATCTCTATGTGGTATACCCAAATCCGGTAATATTCATAATCTAGAAAACTCCCTGATGTTTGACTTACTCATGATAGGAGATAAACTTCATCTAGGAATATATGGTAATTTGGTAAGAAATGCCTACAGTGAGTGCCGCCTCTTCAACCGGTATGGATAATATCTGTTTCTCACATTTGCTATAAGGAATGACATCTGTGAAGTTTTTTATACGGGTGTTGTATAAAGGATGGTCAAAGGTCATTGGTTTGTGATTTAATTGCACTCTGTATTGCAAAATAACTCAGCACCAAAAATCAGACACGACACATAAACAATGAGATTGAGATGATATAGAGGCCAAAAGGCCAGATATGACATTCCCTAAACCTAGAAGTTGACATACAAAACAAACAAATTGTTATATGGCCTCCATTTTCTGATTCAACTTTTAAAAAAATATTTTCTCAATTTTATTTGAGAAAGATTTCTCACAGGAAAAGTAATTTGTTACGATAAAAAAAAAAAAAAAAAAAAGGAGAGAAAAAAGGGGATTCCCTAGAGTTGTTTTGTAAGTGCAACCTGTGTTAGATTGCACAATAGGGGAAGTGTGGGGGGATTCCCCAAGAATGCTAAAACTTAGTTAACTGTCTCAGCTTGTTTATGCTTTAAAAGATCAAAAACATGGCAAGATCTGGGAATTCCCCCACAAAGTTATATATATGAAGTGATGGTAATTTAGATTTGTGAATATGATGATGATGGTTTGCAAGAGTCATGTTTATGCTAAGAATGAGGTAATGATTATTGTTCGGAAGGCGGAATCTATTCTGTGGTAGTAAAATAATAACCATTTATTAATGTGCATGTAAAATTGTACATTTCCGATGACTTCAAACATTGAAATTCCTGTTTCTTACATTACATACGCTATCTTACAGTTACCTACCCCAACTTATGCAGTTACTAGTAATATACTATATCTCACGCATATGTCCTTTTTTACTTTATCTTGATCTCAAATTGCTTGTGTAACTCTTAGATCTTGTTTTGTTAATTTAATTCCCAGTCCCTGCTTGGATGTTAGACAAAACTAACACATGAATAATATTTTGGTATTTAGTTTTTACATCAGCAAATAAAGGTTACTTGGCGGTCCCCCGGGTTTCGCGATCAATTGGGTTTCGCTCTCACCTGGCTTGAATGACCCGCATCAACAATCGACCCCACCAAGTTTTATGTCCATACACCACTTTACCCCCATCTTTGACCTCCTTGACCTTGAATGAACCCCTTAATGACCTTTGATCACTTAACAATACAAACTCGGTCTGCGTTCATCAAGGGGAACCCACCCCCAGTTTCGGGAACGTGCAACCATTGGTCTCCGAGAAAATAAGACGCAGTCATAACAGACACACTGCAGACAGACATACCACTGGTATTATATTATAACACACAACATCCTGTGTCCAATCCATATACAACTCTAGGAGCTGGCCTATATAGCAACATTTCCCGTTAATCTTTCTCTTCTTGCTAGATATTAAGAATTGAATCATTTATAATGTGCATACCAAGTACTCTCTTGCTTCCTTTATAAATTCTTAAACATTAACTTCAATTATAAACAACAAATTAGAACCTTAAAATTAATCTCCTTTATCTTTACAAATATGTTCTAAAGAGCTGATTTACTCTTATTAAGCTTATTCAGTCATTTGGAGGTACCCATTGCGCAACTTCTAAATGTTCCGTCCCGTTGTTTTTGGTTGTTTTTTTTTCTTTTGGGATATAACAATTATACCTTTTATAGCGTGATTAGATAATATGTCATTGTAACACCTTTTAACAATGATATAAAGTAGACCGTTATGACAACTGATATTTAGTTCGCTTGGCGTATCTTCTATGTGGTATACCCAATATCCCGTTAATATTCTACTTCTAGAACCTCCCTGAATGTTTGACTTATCCTGATAGGAGATCAACTTCATCAGGAATATCGGTGAATTGGTAAAGACAAATGCCTACAGTGAGTGCCGCCTTCACATGTATGTATCTGTTCTTCACCTTTGGCTATAAGATGACATCTTTGAGTTTTTTATAACCGGGTTAAAGGCTGTCAAAGTTCATTTGGGTGCTTCTTATTCAACTTAGTAGTGCATAAAAACCATCACAAAAAAGCCTACAAGGACACATAAACAATGATATTGAGATGATCATATGCCATAGGCAGATATTAATCATTCCCCTAAACCGAGAAGGTTACAACAACAAACAAAAGTTGTTATAATTCCTCCATGTTCTGATTAAACTTTAAAACAAATTATTTTCTTCCCTCAATTTTATTTGAGAAAATACTTTCTCACAGGAAAGTATTTGTGTTTTACGATAAAAGAGAGAAAAGGATTCCTGATTTGTTTTTTGCTAAGTTCAACTGTTTAGATTGCACAATTATGTAGGGGAAGTGGGGGATTCCCCAAGCATGCTAAACGTCGTAACTTTCCATCTTGTTTATGGCTTTAAAAGAGCAAACACTGCAGATCTGGGGAATTCCCCACAAGTTATATATATGAATTATGTCATTTAGATTGTGAAATCTTATTTGATGGTGCAAGGCATGTTAATGCATAGAATGATAATGATTTTTTAGTACGGGGAACTTCTGGTGAGTAGTTAAATACTATCACTGGAAGGACCCTCTGCCAGCAGTTGAAAATCACGGAGCTGAACAAGCTCTGAGCTATAATATAATTAAGCTAGTTTTAACTCTACTATGTAGATTGGAGTTCTACATCTAGTGCCAGGATTATATTGTGGAGGCGCCGGACTTGAGAGCTATTGTCTGCTGCGTCTTTTAAGCCAAAGAGCTTCCGTTTTCGATCAAAGTGATTCCACTTTGTGGTCCTAGATGAGGACATATCGAAGACTGATGGTGGTATATTACCTTGATTTTATTCTTGGGTACCATTTGTCGTCGAGGAAAGCCCCGTCGTTTTTTTTTGGTCCCCCCCCCCCCCCCCTGTGAACTGCTTGACAAGATTACCTCAGGACTGAGAAATGCCTTGAATATTACCTGAGTGTTTTTGAACTTGTGCGCTGCTTTTGGGGAGTCCTTCGCTGTGGACATATCATTGTTGAACTGCACCGCTGCTTTTGGTACACTATGTCTCAAAGTGTTAAATGCTGTGTAATTGTGTAATTTTGATTTTATGTATTTTTTGTTTTGGACATACCACATTCCTTTAACCAAATCAATTAAGATCATTAAACTGTTTTTAAATTATTCAATTTGATCACTTGTGCCAAGGCTCATTTTTTGTGTTTGAAAGGTAATTTCTGACCTTGGGGCGTCCCGAACGTCATACCAGATTGGGGGGCTCGTCCGGAATTGAATTGAGAATAATAAATTTGAGCCTGATTTTCAAATTACACCACCCCAAACGTGTTATAATATTGTACACATGTGATGCACATTTTCATACAAAACTTTTGTGTGTTTACATGTACTACCATTGTAGTTTGGTTTCAAGTAATATATTTTGTTGTAGAGTACAATCCCAATGGAGTTTGATCCAGAATGTTCATAGGGCAAATTCTTGGGATAATTTGATGAGCTGGAGAAAGCCTGGAGTTAAATTAAACCCAAGCTTAGGACTTGATGCAACACATGCTTGAAAAGCAAGTTCTCAAAATAGTTTTGATTGAAAATTGTCCAGAAGAATGTTTGGGAGAGTTTCATATTGGTAGGATAGAAAAGTCAGGAACAGGGCAAAAGTGATTCATTCAAGTTAAAAGAACTTGACCTTCAAAGGAATTGGAAATAGAATGAAAAGATGAGATGAACAAACCAAAAGAAAAGAAATTGAATTAGAGAAAGAATAATGCAAATGCAATGCCAAAAGAGATCCAACAACAAAAAGATGGAATTGCAAAGAAAAAGAAAAGGAATTGGAAAGTAAACATTGCAAATAGATGAAACAAGAGCTGAAGCTCAGTTAGAGTTGCAAAATGAAACAACAGGCCTCTCTCAACGCTTCCAACATCGGTTTTGATGCGGCGAAAAATCTTCGCCTGGTTCCCAATTTCAGGAACAATAAGTAGACAAATACTTCTACATTTGAGAAATTGCCTAATACTTAGAAATGGCCCAAGGATCTTGGACCTTGTTGCTCTACGTCAGGTTTCATTGTAAAGCCCGGAAATATTTCGGCCATGTCAATATACATATGTTAGTGTATTAGACGAGGTTAACAGGCAGGGCTCAAAACATATGAATTGGTGCCAGAGGCCTATAGACAAAAATTTTCAGGTCTTGTCAAAAAAGGATGACCAGACCCATGGTGAAACTTGCCCGTGTAAAGTAACAAATGTTTGATCGCTGGCTTCTGCTCAAAAGAATTTGGCAATTTTGGTCACTTAGGAGTTGATGTTAGTTGAGAGTGTCAAACGTGTCCTCATCAGATATCAAAAACACAGCTTGGAATGAAACAAAATTGACATTTTGCGTGAACACCGTAAGGCCGACATAATGCAGACACACAAATTAAGCCATCCATTATAGTATCCTAGCCAAGAATTACTAGGTACAACAAATACACAAATATTCGGGTTCTAACACAGCGTCTCATGTAGCCACTCAGCGGTGAAACCAGTCCAAGGGTTCCCATGAAAAGGGGAGTAAAGAAGGTAATGGTGCTAATCAAAACCATGGGATGGTTCACATGCCATCACTGTAAAAATCCCAGACATACAAATTCAAGGTGTTGGGAGCTACATTTCTATCCACCAAAATGGCGAACCAAAAGTGATTCAAACCAATATTTTTGTGCATTCTACTACTACTTGATGTCCAAAGTTCTTCTTCTGTTCAGACGAATCCCACAAAGGAATTGACCAGAAAAAAAGTAAGGGATGCCTTTAAGAGCCTTTGTTTTGGAGTGTTTGTGGTCCCTTTTCAGGTGATAGTTTAGAATCCACACCCATTAGAATCAGCGGGACACGGTTGCTCGCGTCCATTAATTGGAAATTCACTCCTTTGATAATTAGAGTTTCCCCAGGGATAGTGCATTGTTCAGGGGATAGTTATGGATGGTAATTAGTGTCCCTCTTCACAATGAATTTGAAATCAGACTTGGTTGCTGGATCTGTCACAATGGTGTTAGACAGAACTCCGTTAAAAGGGTATCCAGGTTTTGTTAGGGAATTATTTGGCGGGGGGAAAGTACTCCCAGATCCCATAGTTTCCCAGGTGCCCTGGACAGTGGATAAATTTGATATGGAATAGACATTTTCCCAGCATGTGCGTACTAGTCTGACCAGAAAAGCCTCACAGAAAACAGTGACAGGTGATGATCAAAAATACTCACACATTATAGGAAGAGCGTCGAAGATGACTTGGTCCCACATTTAAAGGATACTTTTTCTCTCAAAATTAGAGGAAGTTGCGTCTCTTCCCTCCCTCTCAGGGAGACTCAATTCCGTTAGTGAAAATCCAGCCCCTGAGCACAAACCAATTGATAAGCTTGGTAAACAATGAAAATCCCGCCGCTGAGCATGATAGATTCGTGACTGTACAGGGAGACCTTTACGCCATGACAATCTGGTAAATGAAGTCACACCAAAAAAAAAAACGACCCACACGTAGTAAATTAAACGGTTGAGAGTGCCATATTGTCGCAACAGAAGCCGATCAAATGCCTGTATGTTCTACAAACAAATGGTGTCCTCATCAGAAAATGGCGGCCACCCGATGGACTTGTAGATGAAGATGGAGGGTCGTTGGCAGTCAAATTGTAGTGCCACAGCATACGCATAGGAAAACAAAAGTGATAGCATAGCCCTGATAGTCCCATGCAGGTGTGGAAAACCATGACATTTAGGAGTCTTTTTTGGTGGCCTACCTCAGAAAAGAGGTGGTCGAGTATTGTACACTTGTCACACATCACATGGTGGGCCGCCGACCAGAAAATTCCTGCTGCTCCCTTGCAACCAGACCAGCTTTGATGAGCCATTTAGTAGGGCCTTAATAGATTACATAGGACCACTTCCAAAGACCGTCCGTGAAATCAGATTGACTGACCATCATGGTGCTTCTCACAAGATTCCCTGAGCTATACCCTTGAGAAATTAGGCCAAGTTAGTGAAAGCTCAACCAAGTTTTTCACTTTAAGTAAGGCCTTCCAAAATCAATTCAGCAGCTGATCGATCAAATTTCAGTCAGGTTGGTTCCAACAAGTGATGGATCAGTTTGGGTAATTTCCCATACAGAGTTCTTCAGCATATACCACCCATAATCCCAGGGGCCCATAATGTACACCAAACATGAAAACGATTGATCAAACTATTGTTTTGAATTTGAGAGGATTGGGATAGGGAGTTCATCTCTTGTTATTTTCTAACACCAGAGGCAGGCTGTACAAAGTCATTAGGTTTAGTCCAGTTGAGTTGTTGTTTGGTCAAAATAGGGGACCATTGAAACTTACTGAAAGAAAAAGTGGTTGGTGACATCCGAGTGGAAGTTGTTATACTATTGTTCTCAATTCAGACCCAGCTCCAAAGAGCCCCAGAAATTGCCAAACAAAATCTCAACTAGCCAGGCCAAAATGAAACATGGTATGACAAAGATGCTTGGAACAGATTATTCACGCCAGGTCTAAAGTTTTGGCAACTTTTCAATACAGGGCATCCTTTGCAAGCCAAGTAGTCTGGACCATATGAGATTGAAACCAAAGTACGTGATCTTGACTATGTGATCAAACACCTTTAGACGTAAAGTGGTCAAATTTTTTATGTCACATAAATCGGCTCAAAGAGTTACTGAAAGAGATATGACATCAAGCCTGCATTGTAATGTCATCAGAGTTGATGTGTGTACAAGGGGTGACATCACAGAGTTAGAATTTGAACAAAACACACTGTCAACACAGAAAATGAGTAGGTGTCAAATGCCAAATCTGACATCCTTGCCAATTTAGACACAAATTAGGTCACCTCCCACAAGATCAACCAGGTGAAGTGAAAGAGTTAATTCCTGATGGGAAAACAGATTTCCTGATGTACCAGTGAGACACATGTCATACCCATGACATAGATGTAGGGGGCTCCGAGCCTGTAAAGCAACGTCCTAATAGGGTGAATCCAATCACGTGCAACATATCAGGATTAGGTGAAGATAACATTTAGACAATGGATAGTAGAGCAATCAATAGTGACTGGAGTTCCCCATTATTGCTGTTCCCAAACCTGAATGGTTCATTTCGTTTGTCACAGATTTTCGAAAATCAACCTCTTTCCAAAACCGCCTCAGTTCCGTTCCCACTGTTGATGATTGCATAGATAGAGTTTGGAAATGCCAATTTGTATCAAATTTGATTTGTAAGGGTATTGGAAGTTCCCCTCACTGACCCGTGCCAAAGAATTTCAGCCTTTTGTACGCCGATGCCTATTCCATACAAAGAATTGCATTTGGTCTCAAAAAGTCTGCCGCAACATTTCAGAGAATTAGGAACAGAGTAGTTTGGCAGACAAATAGAAAAATTGTGAAGCCTATGTCGAATATCCCTTGTGTACAGTGAACCCTGGGAAGAACACATGCGACACAGCTCCATCATTGTTTAGAAATTAGCTCAGGGCAGGTTTCGTTGAATCTGGTGAAAGGAATTTGCCATGCAAATGTCCACATACTTAGGGCATTTGTAGGACAAGGGCAATAGGCACACTGCAAAGTTAAGCAATTTGAGAAATTCCCCACACACAAAGCAAAAGAGATCTCATTGCGATTCTTAGGTATGGTCTGGTATTACAGAAAGTCCTGTCCAAATTCTCAGAATTGCGTGTTCCGCTGACCAACCTCTGAAAAAAACGCAAAATTTGTCCTCGTGAGCAGCCAAAAAGGCGTTGCGACAATCAAATCTATTTTGATGAATGCGCCGTTTTGGTTGCGCCGATTTTCAGAAACGATTTCACGTTGGCAGTTGAATGGGCCCAGTGTGTAGGCTGGGTGGAGTCTCATGCAGCAAGAGAAAATGATGGAGATCGCCTTTTGTTATTACTCTAAGCAGTTTGACAAACATCAGGAAAACTACTCACACTTGAAAAGAATTCTTGCATTGCGACTGTCATTGCAAAATTTTTGGAATGTACTTGAGTACAACAGTCCACCCAGTTCTAATGTACACGGATCCAATCCGTTGACTTTTCATCCACAAGATGAATAATAGAAATCAGAGACTTGTCGGGTGAGTTTCACCTCTAGACCATAATTACATCTGTACAGACGACATATCAAAGGAAAGAAATGTCTTAGCTATGCCTTGTCCAAGCTGCCTAAAATTGTTCGAACTTTTATATTACAAATTTTACAACAAATTAATGATAGGAAGGCATCAATGCAAGCACATTCTAATAAAAAGTGTAAAATTTTGCACGGTGTACTTATGTAAAATTAAACCCCAAAATGGTTAAGGTTAAGCCAGATTTGGAAAATTTTCATTTCATTTCAAATTTTCTTTTTTAAATGGGAGATGTTATAATGCCTCTCCATTTTTTCTGATAAACTTTTAAAAAGATTCTTTTCTCAATTTTATTTGAGAAAAATTTCTCACAGAAAAGTAGTTTGTTTACCTATAAAAGAGATAAAAGGGGATTCCTATATTTGTTTTTGCTAAGTGGCACCTGTTTAGATTGCACAATCAGTGACTGTGGTGGATTCCCCAAGAATTCTAAACTTAGTAACTTCTCAGCTTGTTTATGCTTAAAAGTCAAAACATTGCAAGATCTGGGAATTCCCCCACAAAGTTATATATATGAAGTGAGGTAATTTAGATTGTGAAATCTGCTTTGATGTGCATGTCATGTTTAATGCTAAAATGATGTAATGATTATTGTTAGGAAGGGGAATCATCTGTGAGTGTTAAATACTATCACTGAAGGACTCTCTGCCAGCAGGTGAAATCAGAGGAGCTGACCTAGAGCTCTGGAGCGATACAGTATAAATTATAGTCTAGTTTTACTCTACATATGGTCGATGGAGTTCTACACTATTCCCATGATTTTATATTTTGGAATGCCGCCGTAGCTTTAAGCTAACTTCGGCGTCGGTCTTTTAAGCCAACGAGCTTCAGTTTTCGAATCAAAAAGGATTCCATTTGTGGTCCTACTATGGACACTCGCGCCTACTGATTTGGTATATACTGGATTTATTATTGTGGACCATTTTTCGTCGAGTGCAAAGCCCCTCGTCTTGACTGCTGGACAAAAGTTATCAGGACTGAGAAGATTCGCCTGGAATATTATACCTTATGTTTGTATGAACTGGGTGCATCTGTCATTTGGATCCTTCGCTGTGGGAGACATATCATTTTTGAACGCAACGCTGCTTTTTGGAACTAGGTATCAACGTGTTAAATCTGGGTAAGTTTAAAGTGTGATTGGTAAGGTAATTTTGTTTTGGACATACCAAATTCTTGACCAAACAATAAATACATTAAACTGTGTTTATTAGATAAAAGTTAGCTCATTGTGCACAATGCTCTTTATTGTTTATTGGTGTTTTGAAAGGTATTCTACCTTGGGCGCCACTATACGTCATACACATTCCCCGCAAAACAAGACATGCCCCAAAACTCATTCCTATTTTAGCTATACAAGTAGAGGTTGAGTTGATTGGCTAAACACTTTGTGCTTTACACTCTTTGAATGTATTTTTGTCCAAAGATTGCCTAATTTTTGTCCAGATTTCTCACACTCGATCGAAAACCATTTTCTTTTTTTGTATATAGTGTATTGTGTCCTTCTTGATGTCTTTTAGGTATTTTGGGCAGGTTTTAAACAAAGTCATTCTCAAAGTTTTTTTGGTTATTGTATATTGTTTATCATAAACACTGCAGTTCCGCTTAAAATTGTATCAAATACATTCAACATTGACTTTCGAGAATATGCCCGATGACATCTATAATGACGAGTTGAATCGTCCTTACCGCCCATTTTACATCTTTTTTATATTTTATCTAATTAGGCTTATTATACTACCCCATGAAAATACCAGAATTTATAGGCACTACTATACGTCAATATAAAGAGTAAAATACATGTCCAGGTAAAAAGTGTTTTAGTTTGGAGAGGAAACCGACATTTCTAGAAATTTGTTTTGATATTTGATCGATGTGATTTTTCCATGAAAGATGTTCGTCGATAATAACCCTTAAAAGTTGCTCTCCTTAACCCTCTCTAATGTCACATTAATAAGTATAACATTATAATTTTTTTGGTAGTATTCACCCATGTTTTGTATTGCCAATTATTACCTTTTACTTCGTGTCTGGAATATTTAGAAGTTACAGTTACCTACGGATTCTGAATCAAACAGCAGGGATTGTTTAGCACCTCACAGAGGCCTATATCTTGAAGGATTTTTTTAAATATAATGCGTCTTGTCTGATACAAATATCATTTTTTACATGTTCTCCGTAATCAAAATGCCGTTTGACTCGAAAATCACAAACTTTCACTTTTATCCCTTTTATAGGGGAGTGCCCCAAGGGTCGACCTATAATAGTGGACATGTTCGCGTGCGAGCTTTGTTTTTATTTTCTTTCAGGCTTACAACATACCTACCAACCCATATATTAAATGGGCTTGGTCATGATGAATATGACAAATATGTTATTTGGTATGATTTGTATAGATGCCGTAAGAAACGTCCACTGTGTTGTGATTTATTATTTCCAAAAAGTGCATGGTTATAAGTTAAGCAAACTTTGCTTCCCATTCAAAATTAGGTGTGTTTGACTTAAACCTTTCACTATGTTTGCACTACCAACATGAGTAAGGCGTGGTTTGTTTTGATCGATCTTATATATAAGTTTTTAACTGTAACGCCAGTGATGTAAATCTGTCCTTCCGTATGTACATTTATGATTTCTGTGCCACCCACCAAGAAGGAAGCATCTTCATTAATTCAAATTAGCCAGTATTTTTCAACACTGAATCTTTTTTGTCTGACATTTAAAAGACTGTTGTCACCTGCTGTACTTATACCAGCTAGTGAAAGACTAGGGTCAGAGGTCAGCTGACGTATGTAGGCAACATAAGACATTGCTGTGTACGTCAGATATGAAGAGAATGTAACGGAATATGAGGCAAGCTTTCTGCTATGTTTCTTTTTTCTTCAAAAATCGCGAAAATGGTTATACCGCGTGTAGTATTCATACATATCGTGATGATGGTGTTTTAGTAATTGGTTTAATTTGTATTGTCATGTAGAAATGCTGGGATTCAAGTGTAGAAGTTTCATACGAAGAAAAGGATGATTGATTATGAGAACCCAAATAACCTGGCAAATAATTTGGGAGAAGGATTGCGTGCCGAAGCATAGTTATCAAAGTGTAACAATTTGCAAGTTATTATAGTATTAGCACTATATCGAACTTGCATGCTCTGAGCTTTGACTTTGGTAGTAATAGTGGGGTTTATCTGTTATCGGCGTTTACAAACGAAATTTTGAAAGAGTAGTGCCGAATAGTATAATAATTTGATAGATTCATCTAATTAAGACATGACCATGAGTTGTATTATTATAGGTCACTTTCCGTTAAAAGTATACTCACAACAATATTTAAAAAAACAACAACTATAGCTATGAAGACACTTCTGCATTCATAAATCTGTGTTTATTATTACGAAACGCATGCATAATGCTCAAAACGGATAAATATCATGAAATTACACGGTAGTATTAACCTCGCTTATCGTGTAGCCAATTTCTGCGAGTTTTTTCCAGCAATCTCTTTTTTTTCACTTTTTTTCGGGGTTGTTGGCATGTTGGAATGGAGTTGAAAGAAGGCAAAGACAGACTGGTAAGAAGGCAAAGACGAATTGGTAGGTTTTGGTTCAACACAGAAAGAAATCTGGCAGCCATTTATATTCACTATGATTCCGCCGCGCAGTTCGCGTTGAGCGAGGTATCGTGGCCCTAGTGTAAACTAGACCATTAGCAGACCGGCCGCCCGTTCCAATGATTAGGGTATCAGATTACCTTATGTCTTCTACATGTTCAGATGTTCTACTTGTATGTGGGTAACTTCACACTTCGCTATTTCACTGCATATACGATGAATAATACATTCAACCAAACTCAACCCTGGTTAATTACTTTGATCATCATCAATCCGCTGTTATCTACTTTCTTGGTTGTCAGGTTGTACACCACCATCATGCGATATTCTAATTGTAGTTAAAAGCAAAGTCAAGATGGGAAGCAAGAAAGCATGGAATTTATTGATACAGTTAGTAGTACATCACGCAAGCATATTTATGAGATGTCAGATATATAGGCAACTATTAGTATTATAAAAATGAAATTACAAATTCTATTATATTTTAAGTTTTAAAAGGTTGGGGAGAGATACATCAGTTCCTTATGGTTAAAACTGCCAATGATGAATGTTGTACAAAATTCACAGTTGGAATAAATTTGAATTGTGAGAAGCCTTAGTATGGATACTGTTATTGGAAATGTACGGTTTTTCATGGAAATTCGTTATTGTATTCAGAAATTAATGATACTGTCTTTAGGTTTGGTTTAGATTTTCAAAACCGTATTTTGAGCCAATTTACTAGCAAAAATGTAAAGTATTTTTGACTTTCTTGAATCATTTCTAATCAGATTAACGTATGTTGAGCATTTTACGCACATCCCAGAATAGGAGCGACATCCGGCCACTTTAACCCTAACCCTGACGTCAGTTTCTAGCCCATCTCTTGGGAGGGACTGAAGGAGTGAGGGAAGAGGGGAACAAGAAAAGTCGCAAATTCGGGTGGGATTCGAACCCAGGGCACTTCGGGCCCCAGCCCCATGACCGCGGATAGCGCGCAACGACGGCGGTGTCGCTGGCCGGGTCAGCGATTTCGTGCCCATGTGAGTCTTGGTTTGATGACGTCATCGCCACTTTCTGTGAGTTTTGGTGAGATTTAGTTGTGCTAGGGTTAAGGGTTATGCGCATTTCACTTGCCACCGCGAAAGTGCTCGGATAATACTGGTCCAATGCAAATGGCTGTATTTAGTGGGGTATTTCGGTGCATGGAAAAATTGTCTATTCTTAAGAATAAAAAAAAACATGTAGCGATGCGCTAATATGCCATGAACCTTTAAAGATATCATGAGTTTTAGCAGCATGCAGCAAATCGTATTTGGTACTACAGCATGCCAACCAGTCATTTACAGAAACCCAACCAATAGCGTCTGGCTTTGACCGATGTTTGTCAAGTCATGTCATATTTCTAAAATTGTTCACCGATTGGTTGATTTATTTCTAATCACCTGGCCATACGACAAGTTTACCTCCAAGTACGTTAGCGGTCGCTGAGAGGGAGGGGGTGCAAAAATGCCTTTGCCCTGCCCCGACGTGCCGAAAAATATATGTATCAGAGCCATACGTTGAATGTGTACGTGTCACGACAAAGGATGTTAAAATTGTTCGTATTAAATTAATTTTAAACGTTGATATTTTATCTTAAATGTTTATATTTGTTTCCAAGAGTATGTGTGCTTTTTCCTATCAGTTTGTTTGATTTCATCTTGACTATGCCTACAGTACAGTATCAAAACAGTTGTCTTTTTATTATCTTTTGTTCTTGATTGTTCTTGAAAGCTTTTCATTTGTTGCTTGGTTATTCGTTCAACATGAGCTAACATGTCCAACATTGACGTTACAACAATCTCTTCAGACAACAACAGGCATGTATAATTATGGCTAATGTATCGGACATGGACAGTCAGAGGTGCGAAAAATGGCGGAGTTATTTTGTGCGTTTCATGCCTTAGAAGAAAGCTTGACCATTTCATTTGCTTCTTAAATTAACGTATAATCACTCAAATGAAAGAGAACAAGACAGACAGAGAGAGGGTGTAGATGGAAAGAAACCTCATAAGAAGCGAGTAGATAGAAGAGCAACTAACGCAGAAAAGAAAAAACGGAGTTCCAAAGAATGAAAAAATAGTAATCGTGTCACGTCAGTCATATGGAACAATGCGGCAAATATTCAAGCACTGGGGTCTTTGCATGCGCGCAGTGTTTGGCGTGTTTTTTCTTTTCACTTTTTGGGCAGAATTTATTGGTAAAGCTGCAAAATATGGCACGATATAAGTCAAATTTAAGTAGGTTGAAAAGTTCGCTCAATTGGAATAGATAAAACATGTTTCAATCAGTCAGGACATTGTCTGACCTATTGGACACTTAGCGTAATTTTCAACCTAATAAAAACACATAGTAAATTGTGGATATTTGGGGACAGATTATTGTTTATTAAAAATAGGTTTTTAGGACAGGGCACAGTACGGTAGGATGTTACAAATGCAGTGCGAGTTCATGCCAGGTCATATAAATAATACACTATATCTTTTTGTGAATAAAATATAGCCAAGTATTAATTCTCCATTTAATAGGTCTGGGTGGTAAAGGTAGGGATTGGTCATTAAAATGGCTCACAGGCTCCCTCTAAACATAATTAACCACAAATGTTAAGAAATACAAGAATAAAGGCTAATCCGTTACCAAGCTAATAACCGCTTTTGTTTGTTGTTAAAGTAATTGAACATAAATATCACAGATAATGAATGTTACGATAATGAAAAGGGTTAAACATAATTATGGAGAACAAACTTGCAAAAATAATAAAAGACCATTGCTTATCTTAGGTATTTCAAGTAGTGGTCGTTTAAGCATTATTTCATTCGCTGAGAAATGAGAAGTGCAACATATTACAGATAATACGACGCTTTAGAAACACTTCGTACTAGTCTTTGGTAACAGCGAGTCAAGCTTTACGGAATAAAGCACATCAAGCATAACAGAGCTGCAGAGTATATACTGGATACTGGTATGTGACTTGTAATGAGTTAGATGTACTTGTTTACTTAAGTCATATATTTTATACTTTTTTTTGCTTACATGTTTTTGTTTTTGCTTAGTTGTTTTGTTTTGGGTGTTTTATGTGTACTCTTGTTTGACTATATATAACCGGTTTGTTTGGTTTTTTTTAAAGCCTAAATTTGACCAATTGATCAAGCTAATATGTAATCTGTGATTTATATGGTTCACTTACCAAAGAAATCCGCGAACCCGAATCTCTAAACTCAGAGCAGTTCCGCTACATTCTAAACTGTCAATTGTTTCCAATAACACTGAATGAAGTACACTGTCAGCAGTAATAGTTCATGTGTTTTTACACACATACATATTTATTTGGCTTACAATTAGTGAAGTTCACCCGTATGCGACCTTTGACCTCATCATTGGTCTGTGCTCAGGTCAACAGTCCTTTTGGCAAATTTGGGTGATTCTAGTGCATTTCTAAGTAAATTGACCTCTTGATCACCTTTGACCTGCGGATCACTGTGAACTGCGGCCCGATAACCACTCTCAGACAGTCGTTCCCGACCGGCGTACGCGTACCAAATGTCAGCTCTATACGCCAAAGCATAGCCGGAGAGCCAAATAGATAGATAGACATAAACAGACATCTCCTGTTTTTAAGTAGTAAAATAGATTTCATAATATATTAATGCTTAAAGTTTCATCCATTTGTTAGCGATTTTCCCTGTCTGTACACAAATGCTTATTTTTCCTCACAATTTTACAACGAATTCAGCAATTTTCTGTTAAATGGTTAAAGTAAAAGCTTCGCCGTTTGTTGAGGCCGAGTAAAAAAGAAAACTGCAAATCAGGCCTAGCCCGGGCTAGAGCTAGGCTAGGGCCTGGATCTTGCCACTTGGATCATGGGCTAAGCCTACCTTGCCTTGCCTAGTCTAGGGCGCTTAGCGTAGTCAAGCTAGTCTGAGCTTAATGACAATGATCTACTTAGATGTTATATAAAACAAATAATGAATGTTTTTCATTCGTGCAATGGACAGAATATTTTCATTCGTTGAAAGATGAAATGTTCCATTCAACTCAGCTAACGCCTCGTTGAATGGAACATACGCTGAGTTGAATGGAACATTTCATCTTTCACTCATGAAAATATTCTTACTATTGCACGAATGAAAAACATTCATTATTTGTATGCTATGCATTTTAAACGTATTATGTGATGTAACAAATACATTAAGTAAACTGACAACACGAGTTACAAAGTGATATAAGAAATATTGCGTTTCACCATTTAACAATCGACCAGTGTTATCCCATTTTTTAAAAAGTGACATTTGACATCGGATGTTACGCCCTCGATGACTTTGATGAAGGGTCGTTTTGGTATGAACTGTGTTACAAGTTTGATATAAAATTGGATCGAGTAAGCCCAAATTAATTCGTTGAGCTATGAGTTGCAAAAATATTGGGCGAGACGCAGTCGAGCCCAATATTTTAAAACTCATAGCGAGACCAATTAATATTGGGCGTAAATCATCCAATTTTATCATTATCATGTTTTGGATCCAATATTTTCACACACTTGGACTCCTCCAAAACATGATAATGTCCAAAATTGTCCCAGCTTTGTCGAGCCTTACTCTGCAACTCTTTTGTAAACATAGTATGCACGGTCTAGAAAAAATAAAAAAAATATCAGGCACCTTTGCAGCCAATCTAAATTAATAAAACACACCCTCATGATTTTATTGAAATTGGTCCACTTCCCCTCTTCTCATATGTTCAATAATAAATAGGTCATGTCAAATAATGTCCATCTAAGTTACGGTTAGCAATAACAAATATGATGAAGGGGTTAAACAAACATACAACATACAGTAACTTTACTACCTGTAACCTCATTTTGATATCAAAAAATGATTTATATTTGTGTGATTCTCTACATTATAAAAACAAATATTTCAACATTTACTCATGTGTCTTTCGTGACAATGAATCTTTAATGCCGTGGGTCTGTAAGCCGTGTTAGCGGTATGCCTTTGTTATATAAACTACATATTTTACGCAGTTTTGGTTGTGATTTAATTTCCAAACTATAACATTATAAGGTTGGGGACATATGGTCATTAATCTTGTGACATTATCAGCTAAATTGATAAATGCCTGAACCATTGTATAAAAATACCTGCAGTTATGTATTCTTTATTGAAAATGTAAATGCAAGAATACCAAGAACTTCTCCTCATGAAGTGAATTAACCCAAAGACAACTGGGCAGAGTACAACCTACACAGGCATGTTTTTGAAGTAAGGCATACCCAATCCGGAAACAAGGCAAATAAAAGTTAAAATCTTTCGAAACAGATGTTTGTCCCGTATAACACGCCGTAGGCGAATATCAGGCAGCTGACATGCCCAAAAGTCGAAAATAGCGTCTTTTGAAGTACTCAATTTCTATGGAGATTTGGGGCAGAATCCTCATGTCAAAATTCCTTCAAAGTACAGCATACCTCTTGGATAAACGAGCCTTCTTTTAGAGTGCAAACCATACTACTAAATTGAGAGATGAAAGTTATATTCTAAATTTTATCGACCGTTTCTATATCACCTGATAATATTACTACCGACTCGACGGGAGAATTTCTCATCTTCTCTTTCCTGAACACAAAACGTTGAAAGAAGAAAGGAAAGAAAACAACCTCATGGCCTGGCCGGATTCGAACCGACAACATTCTTGTTACTAGAACAAAGCTTTAATTATGTGATAGACTTTGGTAGAGGAGCGATAGCTTAAATCTATAGTAATTAGGTGTGATGTTCGTCGCTTCTAGTGGAAGTCATTTCAACGGTATGTACGTATTATCATGGTATTATTATACAAAAGTCATATTACTTTCTGCTTAGTCTTCTTCAGTGGTATGATTTTCATTTTTCCCAAGAAAACAACATCGAAAATACTTTTTCAACGGTATGTACATATTATTATATAGAAGTCACATTACTTTGAAAATCTGCTTAGTCTTATTAAGTTATTGCTTCCATAGGAGGTTTTTATACAGGTAATGATGTGACTCGTTAGAGATGAAACATGGCTAAAGTAACAGTACTGATCACAAACATGCATTTTAAGAATGTTTCATCTCTAACGGTTCACATGACTACCTGTACAAAATCTCAATTGGAAGCAATGCATTGTGAGAAGCCACTGATATCTACTGATATCATCTCCAAGACTGGTATAATTTTATTTTCCCCAGAGAGAACAACATCGAATATAATACTTATAGATTTAATCTATCGCTCCTCTACCAACCCAGCTCATGTGACTCAATGATGAAGTGTTGAACTAGTAATACGAAGGTTGTTGGTTCAAAACCCGCCGTGTGTTCAATTTTCTTCAACGTTCTCATGCGCGAGGAAATACACAAATTATATATGTTGGCATAATGTCTGAACTGAAAAATCGCAATCATAAAGTTTCTTTCTTTCTTATTTGTACCCTTTTTGTACTACTATGCTGCTACTTGTTTTATAGAAATACTCCGGCCTTCAAAGAGCAGATTAAATATAGGATCTTACTGAGAAATAGTTAGGTTTGGGTGGACTGTCTTCAGCTGTGCAGTACTATATAGATCCAGGAAAGAGGTACTAACGAAGACTTCCAAAGAGGAGTTGAAATAGAACTTGAAGGAAATTTCATTTTGTCTCAGGTGTCATCAAATTCCGTCAAAGAATCATAATATTATTGATTCATTTTAGATTTTGTGTCTTCGACTGTGACACAGGTGAAGAAGTACACTTCTGTCACTGGGTCACTGTCATGATATCCTTATCTATCGGGCAGACATAAGCTGTGCATCTGCTTTATATGCATTGTCGTGAAAGAGGGCGCATTCCTCATATTTCATGGGGGTGGTGGTGGTAGTGAAGATTCAATTATGGGATTTTTATCATCTTTTCTTTGACACTTTATAAGCCATTTCCATTTTCATATATATATAGATCTAGATAATTTATGGTTATATATATATATATAATAATCATATTATATTTATTTTTTTCATATTAAAGGTTCAACGTTTTTTTTTTACTTATATATTTATTTCGCTAATATAGTCGTTAGGGGGAAGGATGTTTTTTCATATAGTTTATAATGAGCTTTAATAGTTATTTAAATTAATGAATATTCATATCCTTTTGTTTCAGTGGATTTATCCTCATTTGCATAAATTATCTCATATCCTTTGACGGAAATATAAATAGCAATACAAAGGGAGGCTTTAGGGGGAAGGCAATAATTCCCCCTAACCGCGGAATGAGTGAATATCAAAAGATCGCTTCCCCCTAACCCAGGAGAACTAGCGTATATATATCTATATATATAATCTATATATATATATATTCTATATATATAATATATATATATATGTCCTTATTCAGATCTTTTAATCCTTTTGTCCGATATGATTATGATTTTAACTTTTTAACTTCTACAAAAACACTTGAATAATCCCACGCACAATTTTTAGTGTCCCCTGATAGTGGTTATGATCCTACGAAATGTTTTGAATGTCATTTCATTCTCATGTCATAGACTTTCGAATGCGTCTACCATTAAATGTTTCCACACTTTTGACAGGTGCATCCCAAAGCACATACAGAATAGCCACGAATAAGGTAGCCTAAACCTCGAATACACCTTCTTACAACGTGCCTCACCGATGCCACCATTTAGGCCCCCTCCATCAACCTCATTCCTAGTGGGAAACCCTACCGGCTTCGCCCCTTTTCCTTAGCCCCCGAGTGAACCTCCTACAGAATATTTTGAGGACAACACCGCTTTCAATTTTATATAAGGAAAAGATAAATGTGAAGGTTGTGGACAGACTATGTTCAACCGTTAACATGTGTGTCATGATAAGTTTTAGCTCACCAAGGACAAGATGTGATGCTGCTGACTAATACTTCTAGCCCTATTGCTGGTGATGTAGACTGCGTCGATGCAGAAAACAAAAACAAACATGATCAACTCATACCATGGTCCAGTTGACATAATAGTCATTAATATTGGTGCTGTCAAACTACTTTAACGCCTTGTGGTGCCATCTTTCTATATACCCAAAGAACCACTCTTCACGAGTGATCTCTGGAGTGGCAAATATGCCCATAGTATCAACTTTCAAATTTTGCGTTGTGGTTGTGACCCTTAAAATAAACATGCAACATCAAGAGCACAGAAGTTTTCACAAAATAAACAACGATATTTGAATTTCTTAAGCATATCCCGATTAAGATTAATCGCTAAAAATGCTTAAAATTAAACATGGCTGTTAAAAAACGAGCCCTGAGATATGTTTTAAAGTATGCCTAAAACAATAACCAAACCTTAAAAGGCCCATCCGTTCTTTTATGGATTGCAAATCAAAATACAAACAATGTTACCCGAAAAAGTTGACACTTACCGTGCATGATTAATAATACATTAAGACCTATAATCAAAATTCACTGTACTAAAGCTTATATATATATTTGGATTGGTTAAGATAGTCTGACCATGATTTGGGGTTCACGATGTGGTGTAAAGTAACTGTAATTGCAAGTTAAAGTTGAGTTGTAAAATCCAAAGGAGAGGCAAAAGGGTAGTCATTCCGTGATGGAATTTGATTCAATATATGACTCCATCTTCTTTGTGTTCCTCACTTTGCAATTGGGTCTCCGTGCGCGCGCACTATACCGCTACAATTCCAACATCTCCTGAGAGAGAATTTTTGATCGAATTCTTCACTGGAATTTTCAATCCTTCACCATAAATATGCAGAGATGCAATTTTTGGCAGGTTGTCATATTCAAATGTCCTGGCTTTTCGATAGCATAATAAAACAACAATTAAACAGTCGATTTGAAATTTAAAAATTATGGCTCTCTCTAATTCAATTCCCCGTATGAGTTGTCTGGTTGTCAATCAGTTCCAAATGTCTTGATGCAATAAACATGCTCCCAGCAAGGTCCGCCCAGGGGAGGACTCCAAATTAACTTGAAAGGTTCTGAATTGTTTTCAATCAATGCAGATTTAGGGTATTTTGCATGTCTTGACATTATTGGTACAAAGGAAATCTTTATATGATTATTAATTCAACGGCAAAACGAACTTCTGTGATCCAGGCGTTTATTTGAGGGCTACCGTTGCCATAGAAGGAAAAAGCCAATGTTTTTCTCACGATAAAACCCAAGACATCAATATTTCCTCCATATGCTGTCCACAGGTAACTCGAAATTTCTGTGACTTCCTGAAGTCTCAATCAATATATTGATTATATGCCTATGTTGCTTACCTCACGTGACGGGAGGGGGAACATGGAATCTGAAATGACAGACCCTTCAGGGGAGCCGGCCAAGATATGATTTTTATGTCACCATTGGTTTTAGTACACACTTACTACCTGGACAAATATTTCTACAATTGAATATGTAAGAAGCACTAGAGTTGCCGAGTCCAAGTTGCTTATTCGTTAAAATTTGCGTCATTTATATATATATTGTCCGTGACACACCCGTTCATTAAGATAAAGCAACGTGCTATGTGGTTGATAGGTATGGCGTTATTATGGGAAATTGTTTTTAGGACCGGAGCGAAGAGCAAAGGACCGGAGCGAAGAGCAAAGGACCGGAGCGAAGAGCAAAGGAACGTCGCTATGACACTAATGAATATAAAAATCACTATAAAGATATCGCAATGTGATATTGGGGTTTATTCATATACGCTCCTGCAAAACAGGGGCTTTGGTCTTCGCTTCGGTCCTAAAAACAGGAACGAACTGAACTGAGCTGAGGCATCGCTCTTCGCTCCGGTCCTAAAAACAATTTCCCATCTAATATAACGCCATAGTATGATAGGCGTTACGAAAACAAGACATCTATACTCTTCGTGTCATTGTTTCTTTTATCAGAAAATCTTACTTTTAGCGTGAGGTGTAATAAGGATGTTCGTGGAATATCAACTTATTCTGTACCAGTTTCCATCAAAGAACTATCTTCAGAGTTAAGAGATTTAAGGTCATCTAGGGGTCAGTGAAGGTCATTGCTTAAAAATGGCACAACGTTTTTTCTACCAAAAGTGAGTATTTATCAAAGGTAGTTACAATGATCTGAGTGGATCATGTGGTGTTCAGGAATTAAAGGTCATCTGGGGATAGAGCTTATAATTGAATGCCTTCCCTTCAGCATCCAGATCGGGTTTTAATTGAAGGTTTTATCTTCAAAAATGCTGCTTTACCACGGAAGTCACTTGAAGCATTCAGAGGTGGGAGGTTAAAGGTAATCTAGTGGTATTTTGTGGTTGGCACCCACAAATGCATCTGCATCCATAATAATAATTGTCATTGTTGAAAACTTTCAACTCGAAATGATATGTTCGAATCGTGGATCATTTATGATAATTTCTTGAAGTTGTTTATTTTGGTGTGGGCTATATACCTAATTAACTTTTGATTGTAATCATACCCGAGACTTCGATCTAACCTTTTGTTTGCGTCTGTTTTCTGGTATTTCTCCATGTACTCAATTTTTTAACTGAATATACACACTGCAAAAACAGTGCTTAGAAATTAAACACTTTTCTAAACACTATTTTGCACCACGTTTCTAAACATTTTGAATGCCTGTTTAATATCTAAACACATATCTAAACATGTTTAAAATCTAAACATGTTTAGGGATTTGACATTAGGTGTTTATACATTTAATGCCAAGTGTTTAGGAATTAAACATGTCAAATCTCTAAACACTAATTTGCACCACGTTTCTAAACACTGTTTTTGCAGTGCACTTTAAGTTCAGTGCATGGAGTAATTATGAATTTTTGAATGAATAAATTATGGAAATAATTGTTGACAAATACATTTTGAAAACTTCATTAAACAAAGTTTACCTATTGAGTTTCAAATGTCGTACGATTAATAAAAATAGAATGTTTTTGAATTGTATTTGTTGAAATATTTTAAATGGAAAACGTTTACACTTTGTTTATCAAAATAGTATTTAGTCTGTTTTCGTATTGGTTATCGCATATCTTTTACAATGAATCAAAATGTACCACAGATGTATTGGTATAAGAAAACTGGTGTGTCATAACAGCAAGTAGACCGTTTCATGTTCGTGTCAAACTCATAGTTGTGGACCTAGATTACTACTATACGACACCGTGACGATTGAAAACCGAGTTTCAGCTCGTAACAAGCCTGTGAAGAACAGGCATGATTATAAAACTTGACAAGAAAATAATAGATTCCGGGATTCGAAATATTGGGTGGTGTTAAAATGTGTCTACCCCTCAATCCCAATCAAAGTGTGGTAGGAAGATTTTTAAAGCATTTTGTAAAATGTATTTTTCGTCACTATAGAGTGTAATTGGACAACAATTCCGGAAAGAGAGTTGAAACAATAGGCGTCACACGGTCCCCTGTTGGCCTGTTTAGCTGTTCACTGGGTTCGGATTTAATTTAGTCGACCGAGTTCAAAGTCAATTGGCAGGTGCAGAGAATTTCAGCTGAGGAACTCAGGCGTAAAATATAGCGTAAAGACGTGGTAAAACACACACTAATAGGCCTATGCGGAATATGATGAAGGGGACTAGCGGAAGGCAACTGTGCCCCGTCATGTCACGCGACCCCGTAATAATCTCCCGTATGAATTGGTAGAGGCAATTATATGACATCATGTTTTGTTAGCGTGTAAAACCATTACTATAGATGAGAGACCTGTGTTAGAAGAAAAAAAAACTTCAAAACATAAACCTATCACATGATTCTCGTTAACCCTAATCGTAACAGTTATTCTAATATTGAATTACACGATCACTTCATTGTACTGGTTCGAGACGGCTGCAATTATTATTAGCAATTATTACTAGCACTTAGAGCGGGACTGCACTGGTCAGATTTCAATTAAAAAATACCAACGAGTCCAGTGGGCACCCGGGAGTGGGCATCTTTGTTTTAAATTTATTTGTTTCATTTCAATCATATTGATTGATATCATATTACAGGCAAATATAAATAGAAACGCCATTAGCAATGAATTAGTCAATTACCATGAATACACGAATGAACCATTGTTACATGGCAATTGTTACCATGATTACTGTAAGTAGGAATCCTTGTTTACCTGAAGCCTTGTTTACAATTTCGATTGGTCTTAACACATGAACAAAATCGTCTTTGAAAACCCATTTATATCAAGTTACGAAAAAAAATAATCTTTTGAAAATCATCGATAACAGCAAGTTATGTATATATATTCGGAGAGTGAAGTACAGTTTTACAGTGAAATACCTGTCATGTGTTTTTTCATTGTGGTTTGTTGGAAAGCCAGATTAGCGCGCAGTTCAAAGAGTTAGTGATGAAACACTATTGTTTATTGCTGGTGACCATGTTTACATCTGGTGTGAAATGCGTTTTCAAAGGAGGTCGATAACTACATGTAAGCCTGTATTTAATCAATCAAATCATTAATCTATTTTCAAATGGTTTTCGTACAGGCTATATGTCCATTCATCAGTAGTATAATGTTTTCAATATTTAACAGTTTGAATGCATTAGGATTCTTGTTTTTAGTTTCAATACAAATCTTATTGTGACTTTACTTTTGAGAGAGAGAGAGGGAGAGAAAGAAAGGGACGGATGGACTGAGGTAGAGATGGAGGAAGGGAAGAGGGAGAACAAAGAAAACATTTTGGCAAATTCATCCAGGGTGAAAGCAACTCCACTTGCCCAAGTCAGAAAACGTTCTGCCAGTTTGTCAAATGTTTGTTGCATTTGACTGGAGTGAAGCTGGACGTCGAGCACTCTTGAAAAGAAATCACTTTTCTAAACTTCTGAAGAATTCATACAGCTTCCCTTCAGGTAATGCAAAGTGGGCAGTTTGATGACACAAGATAGCATTTTTTTCAGAATTGCAACTAAGCATGTACTAATATATGCCATGTTTTCATGTGACATATCATTGTCACCTTTAAATGTGACATTTAACCCCGGAGCGAAGGTCAAACAATTGATATTTCCGTAAGTTTCCTCGGTATCGTTTTTGATAAAAGAAATATAACTGCTTTTAATTGCCAAGAAACATAATTCATGTCCGTTATATTATAGAATCTATGTGCTGTTTATCGCGTCTGTCAGCTGGCCCACGCCCTGGAAGGTGTTGGTGATGAACACGGCAAGGTCAAATCTACATGGCCTGGGCCTGTTCATTGTGCATGATACTACATGGACAGGCAGAAATTACAAATGTTAGTAACTTAATTCAACGAATTTTATTCAATTACGAGTAAATTTAGATGATTAACTTGAATTTTTGCCTGATCATGTTGGTAGTTATTAAGTAGACCAATAGCTGTGTACATTTCATCGAAACGAAATGAAATTATAAGACTCATTCTTTAATTATCGCGGCACATGTGGCCTCTAATCACTAATGACTACTCCAAAGGAGCAGTATGAGATGATTTGCATTTTAACAAAATTTTTGAAATCATGCGTATGTTCTAAGTTTTCGACAATGTTACATTGTGGCAGTATCTCATAAAATCGACTATAACCTTTACCAGGAGTTTCAAACCTTTAAAACGTGTAAAATGTATAATTGTCATTAAAATTAGATCGATTATTTAATCAGTGGAAAAGAAAGAGTTGCACTTTTAGTGAACAATTAAATAAAAGTTAAGGTTCAACAGAGATAAATGAAAAGGCATTCGTAAAAAATAGTCTTAAAATCTATCATAATGAAGAAAATTGCAGTTCATGGCAAATTGGATGACGATGTTTCAAGATAAAAAGTTATAACGTCGAATACTAGACCTGTTTTATTGATTACATATAACTTACAAACGATATATTTTCTTTCTAAATATTATTGAAAATCTGCGGCATGATTTGTATTTATTAAGTTCATTGGCAAAACATATTAAACAAAATTACCTCTTCTCACAACGGACTCATAGCTAGTTTAGGGTCCACCGGGACACTACTATTCCATGTTTACTTTGGAACAAAAATACCTTTCCAGAAAATACACACATAACGACAACATGACAGTTTTATTATTGGATGATGCTTTTGTTTATTTAATTTATAAATTAACTCCCGATGAGACTGTCCTGACGATATGTTATGAACCAAACGTCTGTGTACTTTTGTTTCATCAAACTAACTCGTTGACAAACAACAAAGTGATTTAATTTTTTTCTGTGGTTGTCATATACAACCCCAGTCGGAGGTAAAGAGTTTTACTATTATGGTGTGTACCAGATACGGGTTAAAATTTTGCACGAATCGTGACCATGGCGCCTCGGGAATGACATGACGTTTGACTTTACTTTCACTATATTTTCTCACGCATAGATCAAATAATGTGCCACTACCTTTAGTTTATTCCAACACGCATGCGTGCGAAACTTAAGACGCGTATAAATCTCAATATGCGGTTACGCAAACTAAGTCATTCCCAAGACTCGTAAGGTGTTACGTCACAAATCGACTGCAAATGCGAAACAAAAAACGAGCAGTTTTTTTTTTTATCTTGTTGCTTTATTATATTGTCATTTTTACATACATTATACCTTATATACATCGCATATACATTTTCATTTACAATTAAATTCCAATCATAACAAGCAAGCGAAGGCAGGAGAAAAGGTGCAGATTTAAAAGGTAGAAACAAATCAATCATTCAAAGAAAGATTTCACACAACTCCATATTTATCTTCCACAAATTTCAAAATCTTTTTACCTGTATACAGTTCAAAAATAAGTGCTCTAAACATTCGTCTTCTGTATTACAAAATGGACAAAGATTACACTCTTTAACCTTCATCTGACATAGGAGTCTGTCTGTTGCTATAATTCTGTGTAATATTTTATAACTAAAATCTCCCTATAGGAAGTTCATCACATATATATTTATGGATCACTTCCCCGCCCATGTGTTAAGCTGTACATAATGGTGACTTTTCTTATGTAAATGTTTCACGGGTTTCATGTTTATTTAGTATCACAGACAACAGGTCAAATTACATATCCAGATATTTAAAAAAAACCTAAAACTTAGGCCTAACCAATGGAACCGAAAAGCATAAAACAAAAATACAGTTTCAGAACAAAACAAAACGCCCAACCTATCATGTGTAGTTGACCTCTAACGAGGTCAAGCAATTTTGAAGCACGTTCTGCACATTATTCAAGGATCTTGATAGAGACCTCCATTTAATGTTTGACACCAAATGTCTGAAATCACTTGTGCAGGCATCAAACAAATATGTTGTTGACAGATATGTACAACGAAAAACGATTTAAATGAGGAAGAAATGTGTTTTAAGAGTGTTGATGTCGGTGAGTTTAAATCCCAAAGATGTTTTACCAGCGTTGAGAAACTGATCCCCGCCCGCCTTGTGTTTATGACTTGTATCACTCTGCGTTCTAATGATAATTGCAGGAGTTGAGACGATAGAGGAAATTAACTACATGACCTTGAATTTGAGAAAATCAATTTATTAAAAAAGGAACATGGTAGAATCTGTGGTATCATCCGGACAAAAGATCATAAAATATTCTTGATACTAATACTAATTTTATTTTACAACTTCAAATGCTTGTTTCTCCATGTTTTTTTTTTCAATTCCGGTTAAAGAACATGAACCATGTGTATTTAAAAAATATTTAAATCCATAATGCGCGCATCTGGCCTTATTTGACCCTGACGCGTGATCCCGAATTGTGCATAATACAATGCGATTGTTTTAAGTTTCTTTTAGCCGAACTGAATGGCCAGTTGGCTACATCATGGTCGTATTAAACAGTTTATTATAACATGATAGAACACCACTTCTTACATTTCGGTATCTTACTCACGTAATACACATGTACAAATGAATATTTTTCATGTAAAAACAATACCTTTATTTTTTAACATTAATGCGCGCAGGACATTACTTGGCACTTTTGGTATAGTGATGGGTCATACATTCGAAGAGCGTATAGATCATCGAACTATGACTATAGTTTTGGCCGAGGCATATATCAAAATATTTTAATATTTCAACCTAAATTATCTTTCTTCTTAATTAAAATTAAGAAGAAAAATAATTTAGGTTGAAAAATGCTTCTCGCCGAGAAGAATTGGATTGTAGCACTATAATCTGATAAAACAACGCATCTACAAGACACTTCTTTCGTGGTGTGAATCGTGAGGTTAAAGTACGCTAGTGTTACAAACATCTTCTTTTGGGTTCGAGTCCCTTGTCAGCTCTTTTCCTTGAAGCAACGGCCAAGCACTATTTAACAATATTTCGAGATCGACATTATTTTGATTTTAATTCTTTAATTTCTGTGTTTTCGATAGGTATTTGTTATTAATGCTAAATGATATATACCGAGTCATTGTACCATTTCCCACAAAATGTACATTATAAAGAATAAAAAATATTTTTTAATTATTACTATTATTATTATTATTTGACATAATTTATGCAAAACATAAACATAAAAATATGAAGTTGATGGCAATGATAAAAGTAGCGCATTGGAGTTGATTGTTATAATTCCTGAACTTCATATGCACCTATTAATCAACAAAAAACATTATCTTTGTGCATTATATCGGTAGGCCTTACATTAAAATCGCTACTTACTCGGCAGTTGCTCTTGCTCCACAGCAAGAGGAGTAACGATGGTAGCTGTCGAGTAAGAAACAATAAGATGTCGGGTTAGTTACTAGTGTAGTCAAGGTATCCCGTTTTGGTGCTCGCAAAATCGCGAGATACCTCTTAAATAGACTAGTAGCTTACTAGTCAGTTACTCCATATTGGTGCTCGTGGGCCTCAAAGAGTAACTGATTATAGCGATAAATCGAAAGCAGGGCTAGAGAGTAAGACACGGAAAATGTTATTTTTAAAATTAAACAAGATTATGTAAATAACGTAAAGTAAAATATTTAACAAAATTAAGTACAATTTCACATAATTCGGTAAAAATTACACAGTTATTAAGTAAATTTTACATGATAATTATGAGATACTCTCCTTACATGTTGTTATGTATTTTTTCTCTGTGTGTGTATGTGATTGGGTACTTCACTAGTACAAAGATTTGCATGATTTCTGTAAATAGAACCCTCATTATTGTTAATCTCTGAATCCAAAGCCAGTATGTCTGTAATTGTTAAGCCAAAGTAGTCGGAACGGATGGATAACTTCCAGTTCTACTCCTTTGATTTTCGTGAGGGGATACCCGGTTTAGCTTGTCCCATGACTTGGATCTTCTTCAGGCTGATTGTGGGACCAAACAGTTCATAAGAGTTTGAAAATCTGTCCAAGAGCCTTTGAAGTCTTTCTTCTGAGTGGGATGCTAAGGCTGCATCATCTGATAGTAAGTGTTCTTTACCTGATCTTGGCATGGAACCTTGCAGTGTTGAAGAGGCGGTCATCAATTGATGACTGGAAAGTATGCCATAAAAGCAAGGGGAAAAGATGCTGAAGAGAGTGGGAGCTAACACGCAGCCTTGCTTTACACCGCTCTCGACTCCAAACTCATCTGACAGGTCGCCATCGAACTACACAATACTCATCATACCATAAAGGAAAGATCTTACTATGCTGAGAAGTTTGGGCGGGCAGCCGAGGGAACATCATAAACAGACCGTTTCTGTTCACTAAATCGAAGGCCTTGGTCAGATCTATGAAAACAGATAGAGTGGCTGATTCTGTTCCCCACACTTCTCCTGCAGCTGACGGACGGATAATAATAATAATAACCAGTTTTTGAGCGTGGGTAGCCGACGGGCTACCCGCTCTATTCGCTTGGGGTTTGACCTACTTTTGAAATATCAGTGTTGCAGAAAATATTCGTGCCATTTATATCTTCTAAAATGTACATGTGTGATAGCTTATGAAATGATGAGTAATTTTACGTCATATGGATATGTACTCAATAAGATAGGCCTAGCGAAAACCTGAACGTACATTGACAAAAAGATATTAATGTTCAAAGACTAGAAATACAAAGCGATCACAGTGATCACACTTGCTTGCCGTCGTGAGCGGTATACACCAAAAACACGACGGTAACACAACAAACATGAACCTGGCGACAGGGGAGGGTGGCCAAGAAATCCCAAATTTAGACATCGCCAATGGTTTAACACGTAAAAACGAAATCTTGCTGATATTTGTATATGTTGTCAAGGAAAATCTTATTCCAAAACTGTTGGAGCTGAAGAATTAACTCCACTGTAAGGGTTATCTCTGATTTTTTTTGTATGAATAACAGACGAGGACGTGCTCTTTGTATGCTCTAAAATGTGTGATAGTTTATGGATAGATGTGTGTTACGTCATAAAGATATATACTCAATAAGATAGGCCTTACGAAACCTGAAAGTGTATTTAGAAAAAGATATGTTCAATAAAGTAAAAATACAAGGCGATGAGCGGAATTGCAGAAAATGTTTTCTAGAGGCTTGCTGGTTTACAGTTTTCTTTAAATCGTTATATGAGTGTATTTATATGAGTGTATTGAATCAACGGATGTTTAAACATGCTTGACACCGCGCTCAGAAATTTCTTTTGAAAAGGAAAGGGCGAGCAAAGAGGAACTATCCATATAAATGATTTGCGAAGGGTACAGTAAGATGATTGTAGACCAGTCAGGTCAATTTCAATAACTACCCTTATTATATTTCTTTTATTGACAATAGTTTCGATTTTTGTTTTAAAAACGTTGAAAAAAGTTGTATGAATTTGAATTAAAAGCACTCTCGGTGATTTGCTCAACCAAATCCAAAGAAAAAATCGTCAAAACTCAGATTTGGCATGGTCATAACAAGTTTAGTATACTAAACTAATATACCCCACAAGTTATAGGACCAAAAGCAACCTAATAAGGAACACAAGACACTTTCTACAACACGTAAATGGATGGAGATTCATATCTTTGGACACTCTTGTTTTCTTTCTTTTCTAGAAATTTTTGGCTTTAATAACTTAAGAGAATATCCTACAGACTTATTCTTCACTTTTATAAGCTATTCCTACAAATGTAAAAATATGTTTAGTCTTTCGGGTAGATTACTATATATAATTTATATAAGACAGTATCTATTTCTCTCTGACCTCAGAAAATCATGTTTTGATGTGGAAAGAGAACATGCTATAGCCTATAAGTATAACACCGGGTATAACCATTATACATACCTTTCAATTGAAATGGAAATTTCTATTTGCCCGCCCTTTTCCCAGGCCCGAGCCAGGAATTTTTATTTTTTTTTTTGTGGGTGGGGGGGGGGAGGGGTGCGGACGGGGGTGCGGATTTTTCAAAAGTGGACCTCGGTGGCTGCTCAGAGACATGCCTTACAAACGCACAAGGCCGATCCGCCACGTAGATTGTAATTTTCCCCATAACAGCCCCAGAGTTCGCTGGGGTCGATGAGGCAATTGAGAAAGATCTTGCCCAGGGACACAAAAAAACACGTTGACCACAGTGGGGTGCGAACGATTTAACGGGTCCAATGCTGCAAGAGGTACTGCGGCTTTTTACACTTGGACCACACGTGCTCTCTCAATAATATCATATCTATTGTTGACTTTTGAGATCGAAAGCCATATTGAGACTAAGGGTATATTCTGTCTGCAACAACTTGCCAACAATACTGGGGAGGGAAATGCCACGCTAGGTGTTACAGTCACTTCTATCATTCTATCGACTTTGTTCTTGTACAGTGATGATGTTGGCATCTCTCATATTTTGAAGTACCCAGTCTTCTATCCAGCACTGAGTAAGAAGCTTGTGAAGGGGCATTAACAGACTTGGTTTGTTACTCTTTACAACTTCAGCTGGTATACATTCTTTCCCCGGGGCCTTTTCTGAAGGAAGCTTGTCAATAGGTTTGGAAAGTTCATCAAAGAAAGGTAGTTCATCCATTTCAGGCATCAGAGGAAGCCGTTCAATATTGTCAAGTGCAGACTGATGAACGAGGTTCTCCCTTGAGTACAGCTTAGAATAGTGGTCCGCCTGTCTTGCCAGTTGCTTGGTCTTGTCTGTGATTGCGTCACCACACTTGGACTTGATGGGAGCTGCTTTGCTGATGCGAGGACCAGTAGCTTTCTTAATGCCTTCGAACATGTTCTTGATGTTGCCATAGTATCAGCAGCCTGCTGGGTGGAATTGCATAGGTCGTCCAATACTCATTTGCACAAAACCCTGACTACCTTCTCAAAATTGCTTCTGTCAGTTCTTAAGGCACGAAGAGTCTTTGGAGATTGCTTGTCCTTGTAGGCTTGCAGACCCCTGCACATAGATGCAACGAGGGGGTCGCGTCTTGCAGAGTTTGAGCTGTAGCAATCGTCTATTGACCACACTTCTTTCCTAAGGCTCCAGCTTAGTAAGAACAAAGTTCGAGTAATCGTTCGCCGTTGCATTATCCACTCTAAACCAACCAATGCAGTTGGGCCATCCTCCGTATTCGCCACATACACGTGCATTGAAGTCCCCAATGATCAAGGCTTCCTGGTTTTGGAATCCTTTAATGAAAGAGTGTAGTTGACAGTAAAATCCTCTTTGAGAGTAGGGACATGTACACAGAGTAGGTTGACAGGTCCGTCAGATGTGTTTAGACGTTCTGTGCCTATGCTTTTAAGTAACGTCTTGTTTGCTTAACTGCAAAGGCAACGCCACACTCGCGTACTTCCTCCTCTTTCCCATGCCAGTAGAAAGTGTAGAGTGCTTTAGGCATCCAGACTCTGCCAGCCGAGTCCCCTGAAGTGCGCGATGTGATATTGACAGCTCGTTGTTGATGGAGACCGGCAGATTTTCGAGCATCGAGATGGTATCCAGGTCGTTTGGACAGCCAGTCGACTTGGTATTACGTTCCAACATCCTAACCGGAAATTTGGTATCTTCTTTTTCTTCTATGGTTGTTTAATGCATTAGCTGCTGACCACTGAAACGTATTCCCTTTAATCATGATAATAGTCTGTTCCAACCAAACCTGGTCACCGTGTAAGTTATCACATGACGCTACTCCACATATCATCACTGCACTTCGTGAGTTGCTGTACAAAAAAAAAAAAAAAAAAAAATGCCAGCCGGGTCTCCTGAAGTGCAGCGATGTGAATCTGCAGCTCGTCGTTGATGACGGCAGATTTTCGAGCATCCGAGATGGTATCCAGGTCGTTTGGACAGCCAGTCGACTTGGTATTACGTTCCAACATCCTAACCGGAAATTTGGTATCTTCTTTTTCTTCTATGGTTGTTTAATGCATTAGCTGCTGACCACTGAAACGTATTCCCTTTAATCATGATAATAGTCTGTTCCAACCAAACCTGGTCACCGTGTAAGTTATCACATGACGCTACTCCACATATCATCACTGCACTTCGTGAGTTGCTGTACAGGTTTTGTTGTAAACTTTAGCAGCTATTGACATCAGAGTGACCCCCGGTAGTTTTTCACTTTGTCGATAACATCTATTATCTTTTCTCTTCCTGTCTGCAGTGCCTCAGCAGTGATTGCACAATCAAGACCTGCTACCTTATTTGTTTTCATGGCTCTGATAGCGTCTGCTATCTCCTCTCGTTAAGGTGGATCAGTAGGGATGGGCAGATCCTCCTGAGCAGTTCAGTTGTTCAGTTGGCCCGGTGTTGCTATCATTATTTATCAGAAAGCTTAAATATTCTCTCCATTGAGCCAGTAAGTCTGCATCACGGCTCGGGACTGTGCCATCTCTCTCTTCTTGACTTTGATGCTTTGTCTCCCTCCATCTTTCCATGAGAGGTCATGGATATTTTTCCATGTGGTGATGTAGTCTCCCAGCACATCAATGCAGTGATGGTGAACGGAAACAATTCAGAACCTTTTGATGTACCCACAGGAGTCCTGCAAGGTAATGTACTTGCGCCCTTTGTGTTCGCCATAGTTGTGGATTATTTTTTAACGCATTGTAACACACCCTCGTCGATCTAGGAGGTATCCGGTCAAACTACTTAACGATCTGAATTTTGCTGATGACATTGCCCTTGTCTACCCCCTCACGGGCCCAAACTCAGTTGAGCAGGACAGCTTCAGCAGCAAAAGACATTGGTCTCATAATCAGTATTCCCAAGACAGAATACATGCATAACACTAAATTGTGATCCTCAATCCTATACGACAGTCCAATCAATTATGTGACCGATTTCAGACATCTTGGGTCTAGGGTTGTATCTAGTGCAAGTGATCTAAAAAGGCGAGAAATACTGGCTTGGATGGCTTTATGGAAGTTGGAGCAGTTATGGAGAAACCCATCCGTACCTATAAACAGCAAAGTGAGGCTGTTCAACACAACATGTGTCACAGTTCTTCTCTATGGTTACAAGTACTGGGTCATCACAAAACATATGGAAAGCAAATTAAAATGCATTCGGCATACAGAACAACAAACGAACTGACCACGTACCCAATGTCATCATTTACACCATGACCACCACAAAGCTTCTTATTGAGAAATCGATAGCTTAAGTTCCTTGGGCATATACTCCGCATGCCAGATGACGAAGTGAGACGAACCAGCTAAACTTGACGCTCTTTATACACCACCATATGGTAAAAAGATACCAGGTCGGTAATGTACGTCATTTCTATCATATATACGTCACCTGTTTGGGGATAGTGAAAACAATGTTGCAACCAGACAAAATGACAAAATGCTGCCCAGGATCGCAGCAATTGGAAAAATCTTGTAGTCGCCTGCTCCGCAGCCGAACGATGAGGATAATGACTCCCCATATCATTCAGTACCTCTGGGGTGCTTCCCATGGTCTGTCATGGGACGGGGGAAATGTCATTAAGGTCAATATTTTGTCTTAACCTTTCTATAACAGCATCATGTAGGCCATCACAAGGTGATACTGCCTTGAGTTTGTCATATGGAGAAATGTCAAAAGCGCAACAATTTGAACTACCTTCTTTTTAAATAATTGTTACTCCTATCAAGAATGATCACCGTGAAGGCTAGCACAAGGTGTCATTCGGTGCACCATGTTGCCCCTCTATTACTACTACTGCTGCTACTGCTGCTGCTGATTCTGCTGCCGCTGCTGCTACTACTACTACTGCTACTACTACTACTACTACTTTTCAGGATATCTACGTTCTTCGTTGTCCGCCCCTTGTCCGATGGCCATGTTTTGGTTCCCAGAGAACGAGTCTACTGCTACACATCTCAGGGTGGCGGTAACAGTGGCCTGCAAGTTGCAGGCCACCACTATTGCTACCTTGTCTGCAACTTTAGGTAGTTCAGCATAGAGCACAGAGTTATGAAGCCGTTGTCTCCAGTTGATGTTAAGCACTGTCCTTAGCATTCTGGTGAAACAGGTATTGAGAGACCTCCCCAGAACTGGGGTTAATGACCAGGTTTCACATTCATACAGTAATACTGATTTTACCGTTGCTGTGAAGAAGCTCAAATTTTTCTTCTCGGGACATATGGGATTTCCATATGTGATTCATCTTATTTGGGGCTTTCTATGCAAGTGCCCTCCTGAATTTAATATCGGCTTCTTTGGATTTTACCCAAGGTATTTGAAGTCATCGACCCATGTACCCCATGTTCAGGTATATTGCCCATATTTAGCATGTCATTACCTCTGTCTTTTTGGATTTCAGGCAAAGCCCCCGTCTTATTGCATTCTGTTTCACCCTCCAGAGTAATTGCTGAGCATGCTGAATCTGGTTACATAAGAGGCAAATGTCATCCGTAAAGTCCAAATCAGTACGTGTGACAGCCGGAACTCTTCTGGACTTTCTTAGTGGTATTGTGAATCCAAGTTCAATCTCCATACTGCTTGTGGCACGCCTTAGGGCATAATCAAGGACGATAACAAAGATAAATGGTGCAAGTGTGTCTCCTTGCAGAACTCTGGCCATGATATCGATTTCTTGCGTCTTGTGTTGGAATGTAATATATTTGCTATGGGGTTAAGAAGATTTTGTGGGATACCATAGGCTTTGAGGATTTTCATCATCTTGCTGCGGTGAATGGAGTCAAACGCTTTTTTGAAGTCGTTAAACGTCAGAACCGCATGTAAGTTGTGCCTCTTCAGAGCGTGGCTGCCAGGTGTCTAATGTGAACCACCCTATGTCCGGGCGGAGACCAGTTGCTGGCCGCCTGAAATCCGGAGAGAGTTTTTTAAGCAAAGTCCAACCCCTTGAAACAGTCTCTAAGGAGTTTAAGAGAGTCGCTTTGTGGAAAGAAAGACTTGCTATCAACCAAATAACATCCATAGGTATTGAACCTGGTGAGCATCTTCCACCTGTAGCTGACGCCTCATGGGCTGAATGGCGACGTCTCAACAGATTGAGAACCAGAACCGGTCGATCTAAGGTTTCCTTGCAAAAGTGGTGCTACCTGGAAGCAGATCAGGACACTACCTGTGATTGCGGAACAGCACCACAGTCAATTGAACATCTCTTGGTCTGCCCACTGTTGGAGCAACAATGTACAGACAAGGACCTTGCGGAATTAATTGAAGCAGCCAGACATTGTACACACCTCTGGCTGGATCATATTTGAGAACCAATGTGTTTGGATACGATAAGAAGACGACATGATGTTATTACTAATGTCATTCAGTGTACGGTGCTTGTTATATGGATTGATGATATGTCAAAAACTTCAACAATTAGATTTAACTTCATTTCTGTAATGGGGATTCAAACCAAACTTGGTGTGATATAAGTTATCGCTTGACGCTAATACTCATGTCTTTCAGAGCCCCAGAGTACTCCCTGCGGCTGTATACTTGAAAAAAATATACGGATGATATGAGATAAAAGTTGTTATCTTTGTATGTGTTGTGAGTGGACATGGTGGAGCGGGTTTCTTCTCACCAGTCTCAGTAGCTGGGCATCAGGATGCATTAAAAATACTTGATGTAATGTTTTATTCACGAAGTAGTTGCAAATTCCGAATCCATGGCAACGATCCCTTAAAACGTGAAACGTGAAACTACTATCCAATGGCTGAAGACATTCTCCATATACAAGTGAAAATGATTACGTTAGCTTGACTTTGTTCTGGCCCCGAAACCCAACAATTCGTTTCTGCTAGTCTATACCGCGATACCGACTATGCATACCCTGGAAGGAATCTTTAAATTTGCTAAAATTAGATTTTGCAAGTAAGTACATGTACTTTTGTGGCTATTTAAAACATTTGGTTTCAATCTCCTGAATTTATGAAAAAAATCACTTGCAGATCTAGATTGTCCTTGCATCTGTTTGTCTTCCGATTTTATTATACCCATATTTCTGAACAGGTTGTATGTTGTTCTTGATATTGTAAAACTGAACAAGTTCAATAAACATATTAGCATCACATTTCTTCCTCTGTCGTTATTACATACTTGAGAGATGAAAAAAAAAAAAAAAAAAAACTTGCAGAACTCTGGCCATGATATCGATTTCTTGCGTCTTGTGTTGGAATGTAATATATTTGCTATGGGATTAAGACGATTTTGTGGGATACCATAGGCTTTGAGGATTTTCATCATCTTGCTGCGGTGAATGGAGTCAAACGCTTTTTTGAAGTCGTTAAACGTCAGAACCGCATGTAAGTTGTTCCTCTTCACTTCTTCAAGGATACGACTACACGGGGCTAGAATTTGAGCTACAGTCGTTCGATTTGGGCTAAAGTCGTTCGATTTCGGAGACTTCGCCTGACTTTCATGGAAACTACTCTATGGTCCGATCCCACTGTGCAGAAAGAGTTGCATGGTTCTGCATTTAGTACACTGCACTGTTGCGCCATTTACGTCTAAGATGTAATCAATGTGACGCTTCTTTCCCGTGCACCGATCTTGATATGCCCCCTCCCCCGCCTGGCTCCGACGGACAACTTGTACATCCTGACAGGAATTGCTCCACCAGACGTCTGTCGTGGTGTGTCGAGCATGCAAGAGCGTGGCTGCCAGGTGTCTAATGTGAACCACCCTATGTCCGGGCGGAGACCAGTTGCTGGCCGTCTGAAATCCGGAGAGAGTTCAAAGTCCTACCCCTTGAAACAGTCTCTAAGGAGTTTAAGAGAGTCGCTTTGTGGAAAGAAAGACTTGCTATCAACCAAAGGTATTGAACCTGGTGAGCATCTTCCACCTGTAGCTGACGCCTCATGGGCTGAATGGCGACGTCTCAACAGATTGAGAACCAGAACCGGTCGATCTAAGGTTTCCTTGCAAAAGTGGCGCTACCTGGAAGCAGATCAGGGGTCCGTTCGCGGAACTCAGTCGTAAATCTACGTGCATACTATGTCATGCCTGAGTGGACCAACTTATCCAAAGCATTGTGTAGCTGGTATGAAAAGGTCTATTATGTAGGACATACGCATGAGTTAGTATACACGTAGGGTTACGCATGAGGTTCGCGGACGGACCCCAGGACACTACCTGTGATTGCGGAACAGCACCACAGTCAATTGAACATCTCTTGGTCTGCCCACTGTTGGAGCAACAATGTACGGACAAGGACCTTGCGGAATCCATTGAAGCAGCCAGACATTGTACACACCTCTGGCTGGATCATATTTGAGAACCAATGTGTTTGGATACAATAAGAAGACGACATGACGTTATTACTAATGTCATTCAGTGTGCGGTGCTTGTTATATGGATTGATGATATGTCAAAAACTTCAACAATTAGATTTAACTTCATTTCTGTAATGGGGATTCAAACCAAACTTGGTGTGATATAAGTTATCGCTTGACGCTAATACTCATGTCTTTCAGAGCCCCTGAGTACTCCCTGCGGCTGTATACTTGAAAAAAATATACGGATGATATGAGATAAAAGTTGTTATCTTTGTATGTGTTGTGAGTGGACATGGTGGAGCGGGTTTCTTCTCACCAGTCTCAATAGCTGGGCATCAGGATGCATTAAAAATACTTGATGTAATGTTTTATTCACGAAGTAGTTGCAAATTCCGAATCCATGGCAACGATCCCTTAAAACGTGAAACTACTATCCAATGGCTGAAGACATTCTCCATATACAAGTGAAAATGATTACGTTAGCTTGACTTTGTTCTGGCCCCGAAACCCAACAATTCGTTTCTGCTAGTCTATACCGCGATACCGACTATGCATACCCTGGAAGGACTCTTTAAATTTGCTAAAATTAGATTTTGCAAGTAAGTACATGTACTTTTGTGGCTATTTAAAACATTTGGTTTCAATCTCCTGAATTTATGAAAAAAATCACTTGCAGATCTAGATTGTCCTTGCATCTGTTTGTCTTCCGATTTTATTATACCCATATTTCTGAACAGGTTGTATGTTGTTCTTGATATTGTAAAACTGAACAAGTTCAATAAACATATTAGCATCACATTTCTTCCTCTGTCGTTATTACATACTTGAGAGATGCTCTACGCCATTATCAGACAAAATAAAACAACAAATAGCATTTTAAAAAAATAACGATTCCAAATTTTGTGTCGTTTAATTCAAGCTAATTCATTGCGAATGGGTCAAGAAAGGGTCCGGCTGACCTAGCATACAGCGCGACCACAAAAACAAAACGAAACTTAAAATAAGGAATAGTTTTGAGTGTCTCAAATGCTTGCTTAACAAAGTAGGGGGAACAAGCTCAAGTCCCATTGAATGCAATGGACGTTGAACTTCTTTGCCCCCTACATCGTTAACTAAGCATTTCAGGCAGTCAAAACGATTCCTTATTTTAATCCTATGAACTCCACCAATAATTTGCACCATTTTTTATCAAAATCGGAGCAACTTTAAAATTTGACCCCTGTACAAATTTGTCTTGGCACCCTCTCCTTAAGGCACCATTTGCTGCACTTAAGAATCACGTTTCAGGGGTCCCTGTCAGTCTGTGAACATAACATTAATCACTCAAACCTTTTGTACTTGAGATGTGTTACAAATGTTTCCCAGCTCCAGGGTTATTTTCTATGTTGTTGTAGCATAATGTCTAAACTAGAATCATTATCACACTCTCTTATGCACAAGTATTTTCTAATTATAATCATGGGAACTTTGTAAATACTGAAGCTAATTTTGATGACAGAACTCAGTCTTCTAATCTTTAAAATGAAATATCAATCTATTTCATTTGTGTTTGTTTATTCGCCCTATACATAAGATCCCAGCAAGATGTGACAGAGCAAATGGAACATCCACGGACACGCAGTTGACGTTCCATTAAGGGAGTTGCCAATCTTCAGTGCCATATCTTTGCTGCTGTTTGAAAGCTGTGACAATCTACATTACCTAAAGAAAAACCTCCTGAGTCTTCATATGTCCAGATTGTCATCTCGAAACAAATGTAAGATAAGTATAAACACACACACTCACACGCATACAGACACACAGGCATACACAGACACACACACACACGCGCAAAAACAAAACATCAAAACAAAGCAAAAACCTGCTTGTTGTTTACCAACATTGGTGTAGTGCCACCTTTTACAGTTTATTTTTTAAGATATGAAAACTGAACGGTGTATTTTGTATACGGGAAGGAGTACTTTTCTCCTCTTTATTTGCAATAGAGTTAGTATTTTAGAAAAAAATCATAATGTTGCAATAATCTATGGGAATTATTTTATCTTCTTTTTAGATCGTAGCAGCAAAGGTTGGTTGTCAGGTGGATGATTCTGGTATCGTCAGGAAGAAACATCTGACACTACATTTGAGATCAATCTACTTCTACTTATCCTAGCAAGAAACATCTGACACTACATTTGGGATCAATCTACCTCTTCTTATCCAAGCAAAATTACATGCAGCCGTGTGGTACTGCAGCTGTAAACGAAATTTGATTTTATTGGTATGAATTATTTGTATCTGACCGAATCTAATGATTGTAAGAGCAGGTGCATACCTTGAATAGGAAGTGTAGTATTCAAAGTAGTTACACCATACGTACTCTGAGGTTACTCCTTGTCTATAATTTATAAAGCAATCAGAATTCAGAAGTATGAGTTTGTCATGCAGAATGGATAAATCAGTATAATATTTCAATATGACTCCAATCGGAGTCATAAACCAACTGTAATAAGCCAGATAGGGCAACTTTCATGATAGTGGATTTGTACAAAATATTAGTTTATCCCACACTTCATCTTTACCAATTAATTTACCGCAATGTTTTAATACCATTTGACCAAGTAAAAGTAATTTCCATGGGAGGATCTGTTATCAAGTAAGACTTGGACAGCAAGTGATGAACTCCCCTAATAAATAATCATTGTTCAATTTCCACCAATATTTTAAAGACAAACTTAACATGAATAAAAGCATTTGATAACTACCTAACTCACCTCTGACGGCATAATTTGAGGCTTTTCGGTGTACAAGATCAACTTACAAAGTTTAATATGCAGTGATTCACCCCTTACTTTATCACAGCTATTTATTAAATTGCCATCTTTGAGACCTTTCAACAAAAACGGAGACCAAGCTTCACAACTATAACAAGTGATTGGTCGTATAAGAGTAAAAATAATTTGAAACTACATTTGCTAGAACTATTATACAAATGTTCTCTCACTTTAAAATGTTTTGTTGGCCTTGTCACAAAAATTATTCATGGCTTAGTAAAAGTTCCTGATGGTGTAGGGAGGTAGCTGTACTCACTACATAATTGAATATCATGATTACCATAATTGAATGAATAGTTAGATAAAAGCCGACCACTTTTGTTGCCGAAAAATCATAACCTTAGTTTTATTGATGTTAACATTTAACTTCCACTTTAAACAGTAGTCGTGCAGACGATTAAAAGCATTTTGCAATCCGCCCTTTTGGATATTAACACCAGATCATCAGCATATATAAGACAACTAAGGGGCGAGTTATTCAACAAAACAGGGTCACTGCTGTCATTAAAAATTGAAGGTAAATTATGAAGATAAATGTTGAAAAACATGGGTCTTAATACACAGCTCTGTTTAACGCCAACATATATATTAGAATGATTTGTTAATTTATTCCCACATTTGACAGCAAAAGAAACATTCGAATTCATGTCTTGGACAAATTTGAGAAGATTACCAGCAACACCAATTTCAGCAAGTTTATAAATTAATGCATTTCGCCCATTTACAAAATTACGAATTTCTTCCAGAGTAGATCGAATTTGCACGTAAGATTAGGCACACATACTATACTTGGGCCAACGGTCAGATGATATAAAATCTTGATTTCTTTGAGGTAAATCGGATCACGAAATGTCCGCCTTTTAAAGCAGATTAAATGGAAATTTGTTTTCAAAAGATTGATTGTGAGACTGATAAAACATTTGATAGCTTTAGGTGAAAGAGTTTAAAACTAATAAGGTAACAAATTGTCCTAAATTTAATTACGAAATGTTATGTTTACCTATACTCTTGATAGGTGTAATAATTTTAGGTAGTGGACCACGCTGATAAAATTAGCCAAAAGCATGTATAAAGTCTTTTGGGTTCTTTCAAAGTTTTAATGATAAAAGGGTAGCAATTGCGTAATTTTTCTACATGGCCTAAGCAATTATAGTTTTATTCCAATATGGCTAATTGAAACAAAAACAAAGGTTTATGATCAAGTTTTTTTCTTGATGTATGTGAATCGTGAGGTCTAATCGTTATTATCTTCACGTGTAATATGTATCCACCCTTATCTGCATAGTTCTTCATATCATAGTACCTCCTCTTCTGCAAAATCATTTTATGAAAAAACATGTTAAAGGTTGCTATTATACACCATTTACATAACCTATCTTGCAAGGTGAGGGCCGTACCAAATATCGCATCTTACTAAAAGCACTTAATTTATAATAAACGAATTTCAACAGGAGAGAAATCTGAATATACGTAATCACTGCATCTTTCAATGGAATGAAATATCACGTGTTATATTTTCCTAAATATCGACGTTGGACCTATACATTTTATAAAGCGAATAATTCAAAGAAACCAAAAACAATAGCGAAAGTTTAGAATTTTGAGGAAAATCATCAAAACGGCGACATTTCGCTTTTTAGTAAGCATGTAGGCCTATTCCTTTACTTAAAAATAATACTTTGATGATTTGTTTACACTTTAAGACAGTCTAAGCTTTAAGGTGATTCCGAATGTGGATTTATGCCAAGAAATCTGTAAGCATCGGTATTTAAGGCACCCTTAGCACTATTGTGTTTTTGCCTAAAAATTATTCCAGATTCACTTCACAAATTATGACCTTTATCAAATATTCACCATTTTTATTCCTTGCACCATTTATTTGCCAAAACATGTAGTTTTATAGGTTCTACATCTATATATAGGAAATATTTAACACGAAAAATTTCCTTACCTTATGGTATGCCCATGAAAAAGGGTAAACAACAACATGGACGTGTAGTACTAGATGTTGTAGGGGGCGATCGACCTAAATTACTGGGGAAACTGACGTGAACGTAAGGTTTCTAGTGATGTACGCCAACATCCTACGCATTTTGGGCCTCGTTCCCATGCTGTTTTAATCCAGTACCACAGTAGTTTACAACCACCATTTTGGTCAACCTTTAGCCACTCTTACCAGATAATAACGCCGCTAATGACACAACGTGTCGATGAAAGGCGGTAAAGTATAGGTAAACATGGTAAAAGAGATGGATGACCATTTATGGTTCCTCTTTATCTCGATTATAGTTAAGTTCAGGTGTTGCAAGTAACTTTGACCATAACCATGATAACTAAAATGACATTTAAAAAACCAGGAATTTTAAAATACTTGGTTGGTATTATGACGCAAAAATACCCATGACTTCAAAATCTGACGATAATCATTTAAATGAACTATGAATGCATGTCACTTACTTTTGGTGAAAAAGAAGTGCAAAAGACAAAGTCTCGGGGAACCAGCGAAATCTGAATCACGGGTTGAGTGGTAGTTGCTAAGTAATGTAGACAGTGTGTGGATAAGATGTAGATTAATTATGAAAGCTATGTTGGTTTTTGCACCTCCTAAACAAAAAAATTGGCTACTTATGCACTCCAAAAATGTTGAGTAAAAAAGGTCACAGCTCTTAATGTTGAGTAAAATCTTAGTCAAAGTTGAGTAAACCTTACACAAAGCTGAGTGTATTTTACCCAACAATGACTAAGATTTAATTCATGGGTATCATTTAAATGAACTATGAATGCATGTCACTTACTTTTGGTGAAAAAAGAAGTGCAAAAGACAAAGTCTCAGGGAACCAGCGAAATCTGAATCACGGGTTGAGTGGTATTGCGTTAGGAAGCTGCCCTTAAGTGTGAAACTTGCTAAGTAATGTAGACAGTGTGTGGATAAGATGTAGATTAATTATTGAAAGCTATGTTGTTTTTGCACCTCCTAAACAAAAAAATTGGCTACTTATGCACTCCAAAAATGTTGAGTAAAAAAGGTCACAGCTCTTAATGTTGAGTAAAATCTTAGTCAAAGTTGAGTAAACCTTACACAAAGCTGAGTGTATTTTACCCAACAATGACCAAGATTTAGTCAACAATGAGTAAGGTTTATTCAATTTTGACTAAGATTTTACTCAACATTAAGAGCTGTGTCCTTTTTACTCAACATGAGTAAAATATTTTTTACAGTGTGAGCTCTTAAGCTTTGAAAAGTTCAAGGTGCAAATGTGGATGCATGTGTAGTAAGGTATGGCAGGCTAGGATGCTGGCTCACAGGCGGTCACATGCAGAAACCACTCTCTTCTATGCTTGGTAATTTGTCAATGACACCATCATTATTGAGAAATAAATCCCTACGTTTTTGGACGGTGAACGTTAATAAGTAATCTTTGTGATTACAAACCTTTGCAGATGTGATGCTATTAAAATATACCAACGTGATGTGTGTGGAATTAAGTTGTTGTTAGGTTAAAGTTCCTGTACTTGTATGTACAAAAAGGTGGCAATTCCCATTTTCCATCTTGCACCCATCAATGATTGGTCAATACGCACTGAGATTGTCAAGACTTTTTCCCTATCAGCAGGGAGATGGGTGGGGTTGGCTTGCATTTTCTTGGAGCGGGCTAGAGCACTGCACATGTTGGCAGTACTTTCCGAATAAAGGCACTGGCACATAAATTGTGTCAGTTCTTAACCGCCTGCACATACCTCATTTACGCCATTACGAGAAAGAAAAATGGAATCATGATTGAAACTTAATTTACACCCATTCTGTGTATCTGTAAGTTTGTGATACTCATTTAATTATTTAGTGGGTGTAGATCCTGAGAATTTTGAAAATTAGATAATTTGACAGCAATGCGGTTCAATCGTCATTTGTCCACTGCCTGGTCAGTTTTGTATTACAATTACCACGACTATTTTTTGTCAGTATCGGTCTTGTCATGAGATTCTTGTTCGCCACCAATCATGTGACTTTCCTATATTGACCGACATTCCGAATTCAGAAAATCTGGGTCCTTCTCGTAAATTGCCAATGTGTGTTTAATTACATGATTTGCCATAATTTAATACACATATTTATTTTCTTAGAGGTATTATAGAAAGAACCCCTAGGATTTAAATTCATGGACGTATTTTGTTCAAGGTGTTTACAGACATCTATCATTACGTGCTACTACATTACGTGTTCAGCATTTTGGTGGCTTTTATTTTGAAGTTTCTTCCGAGCACCTGCCTTACAGTGATTTCAAGACCATTGAAACTGACAAATAAATGCTGTGTCCATGCGAAATAAGGTAAAATCTAAATGGTTTACCGCACATGTTGTATTTTATCATAAGTTTCATTATTGCTTCAGCATTTTTTATAACAGGTTTTAAAAGAAGCTCACTATGGAGAGAGTTCCTTTCGGCATAACAAGTAATTTAATGTTGGTTCGTCAAATTGGCCATGACGGTTGACATAATAGAAATACATCGAGTTCTAAACAGGAAAACGCAAGGCACCGAGAACAACCTTTGGCCAGATATTACGGGAATTACACCGCAGTGAAACGCTCATTGTAACTCTTTTTGTATCGTCACTTCTACCGCCCCGCGTCAAATTAATATCCATATGAACTCTGATGAAGATCCATGTTCATTTCCAATTGCAAGTCATCTGTGTTTCTTCCTTTTCCAAGTCATCCCAAAGTTCTGGTCAATCCGGCAATTAAAGGCTAATCACCTTTAAATTTGTCGCAAGTTTGTCGAAGCTAACCGTCGCACTAGTGTGGCATATAATTTAACCTATCGCCATATTTTTGCTTCAGAGATCCAGGTCTGGTTTTTATTTTAAGTTTTTAAAACGAAATTTGGTCTATTTAAATATTTAAAATGTTTGATGTTTGGGTCAATAGTTGTAACATGATAAACTATTTGTGTATCTTTCAATTATATAGTTAAATATGTCTTGCATTTAGGATCATCATTTTCACTCCGGCTAAGACGCAACAAAGAGTTAACATGAAACATGTGAAAAAGGTACTTTTAAGTACATGATTTCTATCCACGATAGCGTGCTCGTGTACCTAATTTATTGGTGAATTCAAAGCGGACTTTTGAGAGCATTTGTTTGGACATGCTAAGAATAATTTTTTCTAGGTCGATTAATGGTTTATCTGAATTTGACTTAATTGAATATTTTGGTTTTCGATCATGCGTCTCTGCCTTCATTATTCCTTGTCTAGGCTATGCGCTGTGTGTGGTGTGCGTGTCTATCCAACACACTAACTATTCGATTCCAAAGCATTCCAAAAGTTTAAAGACAGTCCTACCCTAATTACAAATGTTAGTGACAGCCCGTCCAGCCTAATAAACATAAAACGGAATAATCAATATAAATTATTGGTATTATTCCGTTACAGAAGACAGCCCGTCACCCCAAAACACTTTAAAACTTTTAAAAGTTGAAGCCACTCTCAGTATTTTTTTTTCAAACTCAAAATGCCCATTTTGTGTCTAAATTGATAGTGGTTTAGGTCATATCAACAACTTATATTACTCTTTGTGAAAACAGACCGAACACATTTTAAAGCAATCTTGAAAGATGCCATTTACGAATTTTTGTGTGCCACTATTGGCAATAAAAATCCCTTAGCCATTACAGGGGTCTTTACTACAAAACCATTTGTCAATACAGACAGTGCAAAATGAACTTTGGTGAAAATAGGGGCGCAATTTTTTTACATTTTGAAGAATCGCCGATAGTGGCTTTAATCCAGTTAGACCCGTGGGCTGTGTGTGTGAGCGTGTGTTTGTGTGTGTGTGTTTGTGTAGGTTTGTGTGTGTGTATGTGGTTGTGTGCGGTGCGCACGTGCTCCCTACCTATTCCCTTATTGGGATGGCGGTCCGTGTGCAACGAGAATGCCTGTAGGCCATGCTGGTCCAGACCAACATTGATGGTCAGTTGTTAAAGTTTCGTTGGAAAAAATTACCACACTACAGGAATCCCAGAAACATCGATCCACACCTGGAATAATCCGATTGTAAATATCTTATCAACTTCCCATGTGCGATACCTTTAAGTTGTTTCAATTTAACATTAACCACTTTTCACGTCACCGCAATATCGCCATTTGCTTACAGTGTGAAAAGGCTCCTCTAGATTCATATGCACGTTATAGCCCGTCCCTTTAAAACTAATTAAAGAAAAGAAAAGATTGCATACCCGAGAAGTCACAAGTAAAGAGCGAATTCCCATGGATTGCAACATTTTGCACTTTCGTTGAAATCTCTAGGAATGTTAAATACGTTTGCGCCATTATTGAAAGAATATATACGCTTCAGTTTCCTTTTGATTACCAATCCGAATTCTCCCTAATTCCTGTCCACGATTCTGCCGCAGTGCTTATTCAGAACATGTAATTGAATGTCAGAACTGTTTTTTCTAACAATTTAAAAAAAATCTTGCCTTATCGATGACAATCCCGTAAAGTAATTTGTACAATACTGCAATTTCGTTGTGAGCAAAGGTACCAAAGAAGTAAACCCAATCAAAACTTCCCAATTATGAGCTTGCATGTTTTGTTTCTTCTCCTTTGTCTCCTAAGTTGATGGACACAGATACAAAGAGGAAAATTGAGTAAGTAAGAATGTTTTCCACGAATGCTTAATTCTAACTCATTAAGAGTTTTGTTATCCTCTGATTCTTTAAAGACTTAGTTCAAACACTAACTTGACGAAAAGTACTGTTTATTTACGATCCCAACGTTGTAACATCCTCACTGTTGGCGCATATTCCCCCTTTAATATAAACAAACACGGACCATTGAAATATCATCACAATCCAATGACTGCGAACCCAATTGGGCTTGAAAGGAAACATCGGGTGAGTAATTTATTTGTAATGTGGTACTCTTTATTTCATTTACTCTTGGCGTAATTGAGTTTTCACACTGTGTGATTATAAATGTAGTCACAGGAAAAGGACTGCCGCATTTCTGAGACGATGTCAATGTAATTACCAGTTTTGATAAAAGGAAATGGTTTCCGATGCAATATAAAATGCCATTATGTTTCTTTCTTTGAAGAGATTAACATCATTCATGCCGAAACTTATAAATCGTTTTTCATCTTATTTAGACGTTTATATCCAATATTCGCAGATAATGAATAATGATACAGTGATTATGATAACAGAGAGAACGAACGTGCCTAGCGAATGGAAAATATTACTGTAAAGGAGCACCTTTCTGGTGTTGTGCAATGTAATCGGGCTTAGTTTTAGGGGTTTCTATTATTATCATCTCAGGCTCTCTGAATTCAACTACTTTATTGAGCACACTGTAATAAATAATAACTATATTACTTTGCCATTCGTGATCAATTCATATTTAACATGAAGAAATTCGTAATTGGATTTGGAATTGAAATTTGGTTTATTTAAAATACCCATCTATGTCAATGATGTAGGCATAGATAAAAGTCCAAATGAACGTTTCTTCTGAATGAATAATACAATTTTCTCTCAAAAACAAGTCCCTTTTTTAACCCCTGTGTTGAGCTTGGTTACAAACCTATCAAGTTCACCAAACAAATTAGTTTGAAACTCCTCCTCCGTAGCGTGAGAGTATAAATCATCCCCATTGTGACCAACAAGCATGCCAATTTTCAACATTTTTTGTACAATGCCAAAGAATATTGTATTCCCGGAATTAGAGATACGCCGGTATACTTTTCATGTTTATCCTGTTTTTAAAACAATAAAATATATGTAGATTTGAGACATTCAAAACTCAAAACAACTCTGCGACATTGTCCGTCTTTGGCTGAATGGTTCACAAAGTAACACGTAGTTGAAAATACACACAAAAATCGTAAAAAGGCGTTGAATGTGAACCCCTTCTGTGTCCCTTGGAATTCCTGAAGACTTTTTTAATCTATGACAGAAATATCACGGTTTAGCAACGGCGCATAACTAATCTAAACAAGTGTCGTAACAACGGCTTTTGGCCGATTAACTGTAGTTTGAGACTTCTGTCAAAATATCACTAATTGTGGTTAAGGGTAACTCTGGGCATCTTGCTCTTTGCCTGCTGTTTCTCAGTTTCAAATGAGAAAGAAGGCAAAATTCTGAAAAAATCGTCTATAGGATTTTAACCTTAAAATCTATGAGTTACATTGCAAATCCTGATGTGTTCAAATTTTAACTAATCCGACGTGACTTTACGTAATAAGACTGGCAAAACATATGAATGCCATTTTTGAATTTGTTTGATCGTATGTTTTACGATTAAGGTCTAAATTAAAAAAAAATAGGCCTTACTCTGCACATCTGCAAGAGCGGGATTTGGGGATCAACTCTTGAACAAAAACAAGATTCAAGTATGGGTCATTTAGGAACTGGATGAATACCAAACTACAAACTGCATTTTTCATTTCCAAAGGACAGCTTTCAAAGACATGCGGGCCCGCGAGTGGGCACTCAACTTCAGTTTGGGTAAGTTTTTAAGCTTGTTGGGCGCTTTGCGCAGAACTTGGGGCTTAGGAACTGATTTTTTCCTTCAAATTTTATTTCTTTGGAACTGAAATTTTCGAACCATTTTTTGGTCTTCGTAATGAATTTTTGGCCAAATTAAAGATTTATTTCTGACCATTAGACATAATAAACAATACCTGCACTAGTCATTTTATTTGAAAACAATTGTGGGTTTTTTGCTTTTAGAGGCACAACTATGAAAAATCTGTGCTAGTCATGGAGGGCACTTTGACATCAGAGGTTAAAAATCACCTTCCACCGGCATAGGCGCAGAACTTACTGCCACCAATACCATGGTAATACTATCCAAGGCAACATATGACAATGGCTTTCAAAATCTATGGCAAAGTATGCGCCAAGGTGAAAGGTGAAATTAAGAATGTATGCAATATTGCCTGGCTAGCACTAAGTTGATTTTCCTGGTTTTGCCAAGATAATTGTACAAAACCCACACTTCGGAGTTGTTTTCAAATATAGAAAATGACTACTGGATCATAAGTGAGCTGTATAAAAGTTTGTTTAAAGATTGAAAACCGCAACATGCTAAGCAATACAATTCAATCATCACCCATCGGTGAATGGTATGTTTGACTCACTGATCTCTATACAATATATTGGTAAACCTGGGCTCCGTACTTAAAGCCACTGACGGCCATATTGGTACTCTAAAAAGCCCAAAGTAGGATGTAAGAGCCGGTCATCTGCATAAAATGTGTTAGAGCGACATGACCTGATAACAAAGTACAGAATCAGGCCAATTCAATGAGCCCAATGTATTGAAGTTGCACGCGTTATGGGATGGCATGTCCCTTAAACGGGCACCCGAGATACAAGTATGTTAACACCAGGGTCTTTGGAATTCTAGTTGTTGGATATACCAAGATGTGCGACGGCTGCTTATCGAAAGCTGCTAACCTGAAGTTATTGTGTATTTGTGATAAAAGCATGATGTTTTAGCTGTGTGTTTCTACCTACATATGGATTATTCTAGGACATGAAGCCATTTGGGATTTGATCCCTAAAGTCTGTTAGAGGGCGCTTTCAAAAATAAGCTGCCAAATCTCATCCAATGATCAGATTGGGGTAGAAATAAGTACTAAAGGGGAAGGGAATGCAATAAATTTTATTTGGAATTGTTTTTGATGGCACAAGTAATTGAATACAATAACAATGATAAAACAACTATGAAGGTAGAGGTAGCTTTTCAAAATGGCCGCCAAATACTATTTAAATGAAATGAAACGGCTTAAAAGTAGCAATACCACAAAAAAAAAAAAAACACCATTTGTATCAATTTTTGAATAATTTATGATGGCGGTAGCATTGAAGGCAATATTGACAAAACACGAAGTTTTGATAGAGGGCGCTTTTCAAATGGCCGCCAAATCCCTTAAATTACATGTTGAGACTTAAAAAATATGTATGCTCTGTTGATGAACCGCAGGGCAGAAGTATTCACCAAGCTTCCACCTCAGGGTCGAGAAATCTGCAAGCGAACTTCAAGACGGTGCTTTACTGGGCCTAAACTTGCACCTGGAGACATGGTTACTCGGGAGACTAGCACCATCCGCAGTTGTCTCGTTCAGCCTCTACAATAAAGCCAAGAAAACTGGGAAAGTGATGGTGGAGACAATGAAGATGCCCATCTACACGACATCGATTTCAGACTTGTTGTTACATGGAAGGAGTTCGCAGGAGGAAATTGTTGCCACCAGATTTCGTTACATCATCGCACTCCCCAACCAAACAAGGCTGCTGACAACCCCAAAAAACCTAGACCAATATCACTACTGTGTGTTCCTTCAAAAACTCCGTGGGAGCTGATCCTGGCCCGGCTGGAGCCATTCGCCGAATCCATTGCCCGAGAACAAGAAGGATTTCCCGTGGGCCGGAGCAACGTCCATCAGATTGTAAAACTTCACAAATGAGATGAGGAGAGCTTTGAAAAGTGTCGTAAGGCAGGCGTCTCTTGGTGGACCTTACTGAAGGATATGACACCGAGTGGCACCAGAGTTTGACACTCAAGTTCTCAGAACCTTCCCAGGATCGTCACCTGTAAATCATATGACAAATGTTTGAAAAACCGTAGCTTTGTCTCAAGACCAGTGCGGGCAGAACAGTCGACTGCGTCGTCTCACGACGGAGTCCCCCCGGGGATAGTTCGGCTCCCAGGTGCTGTTCAACTTGTATACAGCTATTTACCGTCAAAAAACATCTGACCAATATGGCTAGGCCGACGATCTTGCTCTTCTTCAGTCGGACAGAAGCGGAGGGGGGATGGAATGAAGTAGAAAGGTTTCAGACTTACTTCAGATTAGGCCCTAATTGCGCATATTCAAGATCTGGAGACTCACGCTGAGTGAAACCAAAACCACAGCTACTGCCTTCCACCTCACACCAAAGAGACTCAATCGTGTCAGCATCATAATCAACCTCAATGGAGCGCCTCTGCCACACCAATCCTACACCAACCTATCTGGAGTAAAGCTGTAGATCTCAGCTTACTTTTCGGCAGCATCTTGAGTCCGTATGTGCAAAGGTATCTTGAAGGAATAACCTCCTGTGCGCCTTGCTGGATCTTCCTGGGTTGCAAGCACATTCCACCCTACGCACCCCGCCTTGGCTGCATGTCTACGAGAGCAGCTGCTGAGCTATTGCCACCCAGCATGGTGCAAAGCTCTCCACACAAAGAAGTTGGACGCAGTACTCAACGAGACCATTGAGAACCATAAACTGACGGCCTTCGTCCAACTCCATCTGAGTTTCACCAGTGCTTTCAGGCATAGCCCCTGCAATACTTCGGAGAGAACATCACACACATAATTTGAACAAGGCTTGTTGGACAACAAGCATCGTTGCATAACACTGTATAAAGAATTCACACTAGCTGTGGCAGACAGAGGGACTGGGGTGCGCAGCGACCTTCTGTCGTCGCTGCTAACGTCTCCAGCTCTCCATTCAACATTTACAGACATGGAACACTGCCTGGTTATAGGTACTCCAAGACCGGACCAATTCACTCTCACAACTGATCAATGTTTCTCACTTTTATTTATGTTTGGGATATTCAAATAAAAATATCACAGGAGCTGCGGAGAAATATGTGAACAATGGCTCTTGGATCACTTCCAAGTACCATTAAGAGGTGGAAGAGATTTTGAGGTTTATTTGTCGAACAAAACGTAAACTAACGGCATTGTCGTGTACGATTAAGGCAGATGGAGGGAATTAAGAGCGATATTAATTTAACCCTTGTCTAATGAATGGGTTTTCACTCAGACATAACATCTAAAAACGGTCTTATCTGCAAAAAAGGAACATTTAGGTAAGATTAATTGATCAATTTGCTACTCCACAGCCTAAAAAATGTGAAATCGGTGGTTGTATGGGGATTAGGGCGAGACATCAAAGTGACGGAATGGGATTGTTGAAGCCCACCCACTAAAACAATGGGAACAAGGAATCCAAAATGTACTTTTTGAAACACTTTTATCCCAAAAATCTTCAAAAATAACTAAATATTTTTTTAATCCTATTTAGGGTACATAGTTCGTATCTGGCGAAAATGCGTGTTTCAAGATGTTCAACCGAAAATCAACATCTTTGTTAAGTTGTGTAAAAATTTGGGATATCAAGGCATGCTCACATATGACGTCATAGTGGCACGTATACAAGTCCGTGGAGGATGAGTGTGGCATCATGGATTAGAGGAGATGGTATCAACATCAGCTTAATCGGGTGATATGATTTCCTAAAGGGTTGGCAGAGCAACCCCAACCCCGTCGCTAGGTCGTGTACAAAAAACTAAACGCCGTTAGACAAGGGCTAAGAAACTGGAAAAAATAAGGGATATATAGGGGTGAAGGTACACTTAAAGATCAATATAGGCAATGGTCTGGACATTGTCCAAACATAACTTTGTCATGACAGGTCACAGGTATACATAATGCTAGAAAAATTTATTATTTGTATTTAAGATTTAATTTGATCACATTTGATACGAAAAATCAGATTTTCGAGCAAAAAAGGAATTGACTCACCAGTCCCCCATGGTTTCAAATTCTAATATGGATCAATGTCTGAAAACCAATGTTTGGGGTATTGTAATACAACTGTGGCAACTTTCGTGCTTTTATAAAAAAAATGCACAATCCCCCTTCCCATTATGAGAGTGACGCAGCTTACCACTATTACTCATCTACAGTCGGAACGGTGTCAACATTTACCAAAAAAAGAGTTATCTAGGGGGTGGGCTTGAAATTGGTTTTTCGGGAGGCAAAAGTCAATACAGGCGTCAAATTTTGAAATTGATCCATCATGTTGAAAGTATACAAGTTAATAGTTTAATCATAAGGGTTCAAAAGGCATAGTTGTACTATTGCGGCCGCAAGTTTGGAGTTGAGGCCCTTAAAAACAGCAAAAATCAATAAAAAGGGTCGTTTTCAGTTGTACAGGGGTCACATTTAAAAGTACTCCGATTGGATAAATGGTGCCAATTATTGATAGAGCTCAATAGGAAGAAAACTAAGGAAAGTATTGACGTCTTAAAAGCTTAGTTCCCAATGTAGGGGGGCACAAGGTCAAAATCATTGCATAAAATGTGGCTTGGACCTTGTTCCCCCCTACTCGGTAAGTAAGAAAGTTTTGAATTCTTAAGATTAAACTATTAACTTGGTATACTTTTCAACCTGAGTGAATCAAGTCCAAATTTTGACCCCTGTTTATTTTTTTGACCTTTGAACTGCCGAAAACCCTCAATTGTTTTCCCCAAACCCTACGATAACCTCAACTTTTTTTGGTAAATTGTTGACAACCCATAGCTACCAAAATCCGTTTGCAAAATCAGCTTCTTTTAAAAAATGTTTCACAGATGAAACTTGCTTTAAGGTTACTGTACACTGTTAACATAGTCCCATCAAAGAGGAAAGACAAAACCGATGTAAAATTGTTTAGAAATTATAAATCACACATAACACATAACCGTCCTGTTCCTCAAATAAACTTGGCACATTTTTCTTGAAAAAGAGCAAAATCCCCATATCAACCAATGGATAACATAGACTTCATATACAATAGGGCTAAATGGATTCAACAATCGGCCCGTATGTGCGGAGGAGAAAAATCCTTCAATTACTTTTCATCTTGGAGTGCAGGCCATTGTTATATTGCCACGCAGTTGAGAAGATTTCGGGTGTTATCACCTCCCGATTCAGATTTTGAAGTAATTTGTTGTTCATAACGCAAAACACAAATACCTGTCCTCGTTACAACTAAATAATCTTTGATCTTATGTAGTGTGCTGTTTAATTAAAAATTTGACCGTATGTTTCATCATTTATGCGAAGGTAAAAGACGAACAAAAGGCATGACAGAAAAGTTGTTGGGCAAGCTTTGTCTGTGTAGAGGGCGCTTTCAAAAAATACGCCCACTCTCATCATATTAGATGTTTGGGGTTAGAAATAAGTACTTAAGAGAGCCATAAATTTTTTATTTGGAATTGTTTTTTGATGGCAAAGTATTGAATACAATAACCATTGAGAAACAACTATGAGTAGAAGGTCCTTTTTCAAAATGGCCGCCAAATCCTATAAAATGACTTAAACGGCTTAAAAGTAGGCAATACAATTGATCATTTTTGAATAAAATTTTTTGTTTTTTTTTAATCCACATAGAGTACTTTGGAGAAAAACACGAATTTTTGATCGAGGGCGCTTTCAAAATGGCCAACAAATCACAATTAAGTACACATGTTTGAACGAAAATATGTATTCTCTGTGATGAACACAAGGGCAGAAGTATTCCACCAGCCTTCCACCTCAAGGGTCAGAAATCTGCAAGCGCACTTCAAGACGTTGCTTTTACTGGCCAAAGCTTGCACCTGGAGAAACATCGGTTTACTTTGGAAGCTAAATACCATCGCAGTTGTCTCGTTCATCCTACAATAAGCAGAACTGCGAAAGTGATGTATAGACATGAAGATGCCCCTCTACATGACATCGCATTTGCAGAGCTTGTTGTCCTACATGGAAGAAGTTTCGCCAGCGGAATTGTTGCGCAGTATTTCATTTACATCATCGCACTCCCCGCAACCAACAAGCCTGCTTGCTGACAATCCCAAAACACTACCGCCTCACTATCACTACTGTGTGTTTTCCTTAAACTCCTTGAGAGGACGATCCTGGCTCGGCGGAGCCATTAGCCGAATCCCATCTGCCCGATGAACAAGCAGTATTTCGCCGTGGCCGATCACTGGGTCGCATCAGACACTTGTAAAACTCACAAATGATATTGAGGAGAGCGCTTGAAAGTGTCGTAGGCAGGCGTCATCTTGGTGGAACTTACAGCAGCATATGACGGCCGGGTGTGGCACCCGAGCCGACACTCAATCTTCTCAGAACCATCCCGGACGCGTCCCTTGTAAATTCATATGACAAATGTGTGCAAACCGGAGCTTTGTCCCTCATCAAGACCATTGACGGGCAACGTCGACTGCGTCGTCTCCGCCCGGGTCCCACAAGGATCAGTTCTGGCTCCATGCTGTTCAACTTGTATAACAGCGATTTACCTCAAACCACATCTAGACAATGTGGCTACGCCGATCTTGCCCTCCTTCACTTAGACAGAAGCTGGACTGAAGTAGAAAGTAGACTTACTTCAGATTAGGCCCTACTTGCAGCAATATCTCTCAAGATCTGGAGACTCACGCTGAGTTAAGCCAAGACCACCGCTAACGCCTTCACCCCAGAGAAGCTCCCTCGTCATCATCAAATCAACCTCAATGTAGCGCCTCTGCCACACACTCCTACACCACCACCAATCTGGGAGTGAAGCTAGATCTGCAGCTTTACTTATCGGGCACATCTTGAAATTCGTATTTGCAAAGGTATCTTTTAACCTAATAACCCCCTGTGCCGCCCTTGCTGGATCTTTCCTGGGTTGCTAGCACATCCACGCTACGCACCACCGCCTTGCCTCTGGTCTACAGCATCTGCTGAATATGCCTCCCCGGCATGGTGCATAGCTCTCACACAAAGAAGTTGGACGCAAGTAACTCAACGGACACGAGAACCATAACTGACTGCCTTCGTCCAATCTCCATCTGAGTTTTCTACCCTACCAGTGGCTTTCAGGCATAGCACTGCAATACTTTTCGGAGAGAACTCACACACTAAATTTTTGAACAAGGGCCCTGTTGGGATAACAAGCATCTTTTTGCATAACATGTCAAAGAATCACACAACAAGCTTTTGCAGACTAGACTGCGCGCTAGTCCGAAACTTTCTGTCGTCACGCTGCTAAACTCCTCCACTCTCCATTCAAACATCTTACAGACAGGGAACACTGCCTTGTTATAGGTACTCCAAGACCGGACCAATTCATCTCACACCTGATCATGTTTTTTCTCATTTTATTTATGTGTTGGGATTAATTCAAATCAAATATCACCATGAAGCTGCGGAGAATATGTGACCAATGGCTCTCTTTGGATCACTTCCAAGTACCCATTAAGAGGTGGAAGATATTTTGAGGTTTATTTGTACTAACAACACGTTAAAATAAGTCATTGTCGGTGTACTTTTCAGTATGGAGTGAATTATTAAGAGCGAATCTAATTTAACCCTTGTTCTATGAATGGGTTTTTTACTCAGACATAACATCTAAAACTGGAATTTTCTGCAAAAAGGAAACATTCTAGGTAATTGTTAATTGGATCATTTTGCTAATCACAGCCTAAAAAATGTTGAAATCGGTGTTGTAGGTTAGGGCGAAGACCTCAAAGCAAAGTGACGAAGTCCGGGATTGTTGAAGCCCACACTAAAACAATGGGGAAAGATTCCCAAAAGACCACAATTTGACAAGTCAAGATCAAACTAAAATCTACAGTTTAACAACATATTTTTTTTATCATATTTAGGTTACAATAGTTCGTATCTGGCGAAATATGCTTGTTTTCAAGATGTTTCAAACCGAAAATCAAACATCTTTGCTTATTTGTTTAAATTGGGATATCAAGCATGCTCACATATGACGTCATAGTGACGTTATCCAAAGTCGTTGGTGGGGCTTATTGTGGCCTCATTGGATAGAATGAGATTGTATCAAAATCAGCTTATAGGTGATAGATTTTCCTAAAGGGGTTTGCAGCAACCCCATACCCCGTCGCTATTCCGTGTTACAAAACTAACTCCGTTAGACAAGGGCTCAGAAAGAACTGGGGAAAATAAGGTTATATATAAGGGGGAAAGGTACCTTAAGATCACTATATGCAATGGTCTGAACTTGTACAAACATGAACTTTGTTATGACAGGTCACAGGTACACAGAATGGCTTAGAAACAATTTGATTTTGTATTTAAAGATCTAATTTGATCACATTGATACAAAATCAGCATTTTTCGTAATCAAAAGGTAATTGACCTCTACCAGTCCCATGGGTCAAATCTAATATGGCTCCATGTCTGAAACAATGTTTGGGTATGTACTACAACTGTGGAAACTTTCGTGCTTTTATAAAAAAAATTCACATCCTTCCATTATGAGAGTTAAGCAGCTACACTACATCACTTACTCTACAGTAGGTAAAGGGTCACCATTTACAAAAAAGAGTTATTGTAGGGGGTGGGAAAATTGGTTTTTTTTCGGGAGGCAAAAGTCAATACAGGCGTCAAATTTTGAAATTGATCCAATCATGTTTGAAAATTATACCAAGTTAATATTTAATCATAAGGATTCCAAAAAGTCATATTTTTGACTATCTGCGGGCCGAAAGTTTGGAGTATAGGCTAAAAACAGCACAAAATCAATAAAAGGGTCATTTTCAGTTGTACAGGGTCAAATTTTAAAGTTCTCCGATTTGATACTTGTGCCAATTATGGATGGAGCTCATGATTAAAATAAAGAAGTTTTGACTGTCTTAAATGCTTATTTCCCATGTAGGGCACCAAAGGTCAACATTCATTGCATTCAAATGTGGCGTGACTTTGTTTCCCCCTACTTCGGTAGTAAGTACACAACAAAATGTTGTTTTTGAAGAATCTCAGCCACGGGAGGTACCCTTTACCCTGTTTAAAATGTCCGTAAATTAAGAAACTATTTTCCGTAAATTTACGGAAATCTGTTTTAGACAATCTAAGATAAAAAACAAAAAACTAAAAATTTTTTACGGAATATTTCAAAAAATTTCTGTTGATTTTCTTTACAAAAAAATTTTTTTTCTGGTTCCGTAATTTCAATTACGGAAAAAATCTGTTAAAATACCATTTGTTTTCCGTAATATGATACAAATTCTGCAATTACTGTCAAATTCCAGTTAATTGACGAAATTTCTTAAATTACCCTAAAAATGACTGGAATACTGCCCTGCCAGAATCCCGTAAATTACGGAAATATTTTTAACAGTGTCATGTATTATACTTATATATATGTAATTACAAATATAATACATGTATAATAATAAATACATGTATAATAATCATAATCCATGTATTAAATATAATACATACGACCCATTTCTCCCAACAAATAAAAGGTGGGCATGGTTTCTATTCTTCTGCTATCAAGTTATTTTTAAAGCCCCACTTTCGAGACAACGTCATCAGAGGGAGCCCTGATACCATACATGCGTTCCATTCCAACTATTATTACAATTTAAGATATAAAACATTTATTTTCAGGCCCCGCAAATTATCAAAGAATTAAACATAAATAATAAACATAATTATTTATTTTATTTATTATTATTATTTATTTATTTTATTTATTTATTTTCAATTAATTTAGGAATGGTGGTGTATGAATGTTCTGTGACATTATTTTCTCGAGTGGGATATTTTCTTTCTTCAAATACCACTCTTGTGTCAATAAAGTCACACTAAAATGCTTTTTAAGAAGACCTTCACAGGGTGGTTCAACAAAAGCTAATAGACGAAGAGTTGGGAAAATATAGACGAAGAGTGGGAAAATAGCCCGACTCCCTCAGGCTAATGTTGACGCAAGTTTGACCATGCGCCAAAGGAAGCAATGAAATTACGGTGCTATCCCGCTGTACTTGGAATGAAAGCATACAATTTACGCTTTGTTTTTGCATTGTTTGCCTACAGTACGCACTGTTCGAAATCTCTGCAACTTGCATAACTGCCAGTAAAATACGGTAACTCAACAGACTTTTTCTTTTTTTAACTTGGAATAATTTTACATGATACTTTAACACCCACGTACACAGACAAAGACACAAAAGAGACGAAATACTTTTACTTCCAGTTTGAAAACGACAAAAATGACAGCAGAGCAAATCTAAGAAATCTTTCAAATTACACGCAACTTTACCAGCTAGCATGCAAATTTATATTTCTAAGTGTAAAGTAACCTTGATGATGAAAACTTATTTGAGATTTGTTCTTGTATTCGTGATCTGTATTGTGTAGGTTGGGGGTTTTTATGCAGGCGCGTAGCCAGCGGTGGGTTTCCGAAGGGCAATGTCCGAGCACATCCAAAACTTCCCCCGGTCGCAGGGCTAAAAGAATCCGAAAGGGGCTTATTGAACACGAATACCGGGTTTTTAATTTCAATTTCCCGAGTTACACTCAAAGATTTTTTCAGAGGGGGCACTCTGCCTCCCTTTCCCCCACCTGGCTACGCCACTGGTTTATTTTTCCTTAATGATTTGTTCATATTGAGCTAAAACTAGTGGTGTTTTCCTGGAGATGCCAAGAAATAAAAAGAAAATCATTTCCTCGACAAAACCGAATTTGAAACCGGGACCATGGTTTAAAAATTCCTTCTTCTCCTGATTCCTCTTTTATTCTCCATCATGCATTGTCATTAGCAGTGGCGTAAATTTCTTGACATTGGGGGGATGCGGGTTGAATGACATTTATGAATGAAACGGGGTTGGCCGAAAGATGGGTTTGATGAAAGTTTATGAATGAAACGGTGTTTGCCGAAAAGACCATTATAAGGACATGTGCGCTAAAATTTTGCCATTTAGAAGCTAAATCGTTAAATGTGTTGGACAAGTGTGGTCCAAAAAAAGGTTTACACTTTTATATCTGCAAATCTCACAAAAGTGGGTGGAACATATTACAGGTTTTTTTGAAAGATAGTTATTAATTACAATAGCTTGTTATAACCTCGTCGTGAAAACGGCGTTCAAAACAAAGCTCCAAATACAAATGGCCGCCAAATGTGAAAAATGGTCAAACCCACTTTGCACACACGTAGTCTATGGGAAAACCATTAATCAATGATGTTGAGCAGAAAGAAAATCCAATCCATTGCGTGAACTGGAGGCCTACTCCTGTCCTTAACTAACTACTGACCACCCTCGAGTTGTGTGAATGTTTACGTTGAAAATGGAATGAGAGAAATATTAACCGTGAAACTGAACTTGAAAAATGCCTATTTACATAATAATTAAGTTGATTTCAATTGGGAGAGGATTTTACAATTGAAGATACATGCTGTTTTCTTGCATTGACTGATCGAGACTCTGGTTGTACATTTCGAAGGTTGCATGGTTTGGGACAAGATTCTAAAGAAGAAACATTGTAGCCGTTTTATTTTTAAATTTATAAGATTAAACTTGAAATAATTTGAGGTTTCTTAATATTACCTTTGTGGTTATTACAAAAATACCAAGTCCATGACGGGGTGAATTGTCAATTGGTATCCATCTTGGATTTTTTAATTCGTGGACGCCAACAGAGTGACAGAGACTTGCCGTGGGTGTGCAAAGTGGTTTTTTGACCGTGTTTTATAGATGGTGGCATTTGTCATTTCAGCTTGTTTCAAAATGCAGTTTTTTCAACCAGGTGCCAACAAGATATTGTAGTTACTAAGTACCTTCAAACTATTTTGATATATCTACCCACTTTTGAGAAATTTGCAGACAAAAAAGTGTAAACTTTTTTTTGGACCACTCTGATAATTAGAACAAAACGCGCGCGAAGCGCGCGGCGGAAATTTAACATTTGTATAAAATGGTAAAATAAGGTTATTTTGGGTCAAAAAAAAAACGAAATGAACAGGCATCAACCATTGGGGGGGATGGTCGTATTGGACCATCCCCCATCATCAACATATTGGGGGGATATATCCCCCCCCCCCCCCCGGATTAAGCTATGGTCATAGATTCCAAGTCGAGACAAAGATTTTTGTGTTATATCTCGGCGATTTTGAGGGAAAGATAATTAATACTTACCATCTCATTCGAGAGTAGCGAGTAGTTTCTGTACCGCATCATAATATTGTCACTCTTAGTGTGACATGTTGCTAATTTGTCATATTAAGATTCTAATCTCAAGCAAGTGAACGTGAAGTGTTGATAAGTTTGGGCGAAATTGCCTTTGAAATTTTATGAATTATTCTGGAGTTCAGTAGTTCTTTGTCCAATTTCATAAAAGGTAAGATTAACCTTAAGTGGACTTAAAAAGGTGTTATATTCTTAGGTTATTAACTCACTTGGAGCCGAGAAAGAAGAAAGGAGGAAAGAGGTGCGGACGGGCGAGAGAGTAGGAAGGTAGAACCCAAGCGAGTGGGAGACGGGGGGCCGAAGTGGGAAGTGTGGGACCGGGCCCGGGTGTGGTTGTATGGACCTGCCCCCGACCTTCACCACGTCCCCCTGGTTTTTTTACCCCCTCGTATGAAGTCTTCCATTGTTCTAATGAAGCGTTACCGATAAGAAGAAGAACACTCCCTTTTACAAGTTACTTAACCTTTTGTGTAATCGGGCAGCTGATCTAATTCCACATTGCGTAGCCACATGTTGTACCAACGGTGACATAATTCAGGTTTTACTCGTAAGTTGGGTATGATTGCTGAAGAATTGGATGACGTTATATAAACGAAATTTGTGTTACGAAAGTAAAACGTGTCAGGGAGTTATGGTTAAACACGCCATGCTACTGTGTGTTCCAAACAATGAACGGACGCGGACCTCTACTGTTGCATTGGAAGCGTCCTTTTTAACAGGGAGAAATGTACCGTAATTCCAAGTTTACTTTCTTAAAAAAAAATTAAATCCAAGTGATGGGAAATAAAACCCAAAAGCCAAATTAACTTATAGAGGTTTTATGAAAGCTAACAAAATGGAATATTATTTAATTTTCCATAAATAAAAAAGAGATAAAACATTTTAAAAGATTTTTCAACAAAGTGGGCATTAATTTTTGTTAGGGCGGACTTACATTCTGGTTGTTATCAGTTTCCACTAATTTCTAAATAAATCGTTGCTATTCGCTGGCAGATTTCCATGATAGTAACAGAGAAAAACATGCATTCGACAAACAATCTACTGAAAATGTTCGTGATTTCGAAATGGTTAATAAGCGAAATAAATAAACAATAAGATCCCCCCATAAGAAGGTTGCACCCTTTTCTAAGCAGTACCAGCCAGATTGTTCGGGCATTATACATGAGAAAGACAACCGGAAAACCCCATCCCTCCATTAATACTGATACAGGGTGTCTCAGAAAGAAAGTTAACCTCCAGAAACGGCCTTTTGGCTTACGTAATCAATTTTCTTTTCTGGTGTTAGCTTTATATTTGAAAACATGTTACTCTTTTGCACATATGGTGAAAACAAGAAATTAAAAACGGTGAAAAAAATACCAAACAATGACTATTTCCTAAAAAATGATTGCAAACCTACTTTGTCCACGGCTTGCAATAGCAGAAAAACATGTTCATTGGTCCATTCTAGGGATTTGAGCACACGTAACTACTCAGATTAATTAATTTGTTCAATGATAATGCTTTAAAAGCACTTGAAACATGCACTAATTGTTCTTACAGAATGAAGTGACCTAAATCCCTTCATCACCCGGTCTCCTATCATAATTCAAATATGAATTTGTTTAAAGCGCACTTTCAACTATGGCATTGGGGTGACTCCTACAATGACCTATTCTACTGAACTGCTCTTGGGTTAAAGACCATCGTTCATCGTAAATGGTGGTAGTAAAGTTTTCCTCAAAGTAGGGTTCCAGTATAATGATGGCAATCAGGGAACAGAGGAAAAATTCTGGAAACCATGGCAAGATATAAAAAGGTGTGCAAGGAGAGGGATAGAGATATGATCATCAAAGAACGGACAATCAGCCGTAAATGATGCTGCAGTGCGTAGAAAACTTAACAATAAACCTAGAAACCGCAATGAACCTTGGAATTCTGAGAGTGAGTATGATTGGCCAGGAGAGGTCTAAACAATTTTTATGTTGGGACCTTTGCATCCATGGTTTCCTTTGCTAATTTGTAGCCGTGGACAAAGTTAGTTTTGACCTCTTTTTAGGGGAGGGAAATAGTAAGGTTTGGTATTTTTTCACCGTTTTCTTTTTGTTTCACCAAATGTTTAAAAAAAAGAGTACATATTTCAATATTAAAGCTTTAAACCATAGGATAAGATGTTAAGTAAGTAAAAATGGCTGTTTCTGGAGTACGTTCATTTGGAGGACACCCTGTAGTTAGATGCCGTACTTATGATACTTTCTGTGTGTACTTATACGCTTCATTGAAATTATTTTTGATAGATCAATGAAAATATAATTCCACATTCTAAGCACCAGTACACGGCCCCAAAACCTGACTAATAATGATTGTGGTACCTGCTCATTTCATTGGAATTGTGTTTATCTCTATCACGTAAACTCCATTGAAACGAGAAGTAAGTTGAAATATTTTTTTTTATTTTGGACCGTCTTTGAAAAGTAACCAATCCATAGCGAAGATGTGATATCATTGACATTTGAAAATCTGAAAAATCGATTTTTATAAAGGTCTCGTACTTTATTCCTGAGGTGTGTCATAAGCTCTGAAAATATAATGGTCATGATGGTGTAGTCATTTCGTTGTAAAATATGTAGATAGATACGACTAAGGGGTCAAAGACAGCAAAAGGAAATCCCTCAACCCTTTTTAACAATACCACCCATGTTGTCTAGAATCTTGCAGAAGTTTGCATAATGGGGGTAATAGGGTAATCTCAGTGCCTTTAGAAGCCCCGAAACCAAAAGGAGGGACTAATCCTCATCACGTCCAGGCCTGCAGTGTGTGGGTGCTAAATATGCCACAAGCCTTAAGACAAATCCTATCAGAGTCTAAACTCCATAATAATCCCATAGTCTGATTTACTGCAGACGGTTGGAAATGGTAATATTTTGCGACTAGGAAGTACCTGTTTGACTCCCCCTCACCACTACCAAACATTAACAAAGTTTCTGCTTTAGGTGAGCAAAGGCATGCCCATCGGAACTATTGGACAAGTTAATGTAAAAATCTACGTATGATTCCTATTAACATGAGTAATAGAGGAATCATTGTACTTAGACTCATTGAAATTAAAGAAAAAGAACCCAAAAATCCACAGTAACGGTCAGACAGGAATAAGTAAATTACAGCGTAACAAAAATTAATTACCCAAGACAAGGGTTACGGCATAGGAGTCAGGCGAAGGGCATAGCTCGTGGATTTGACGGGTTCTACTCTTTTCGGTCTGCGGTCTTCAGCTTCCCAGGCTAATGGCCTAATGACCTATTCGCCACATTGGTGATAGCCAGCAGTAGACATGCACATAATTGGGAACGTATTTACTCAAGATTCTTAAGAGTCTGTGGTTCGAATCCCGTGTGTAATCCCCAAGGTTTATTTGCTTTTTCTAAACTGATTTATTCGGGAAGATCTGGAGTTCAATTGCAATGTGTCATCTTCGGTTTGTCACGTGACATATTATAAAATCGAAACGCATTCTGTTTAGCACGTTCATTTTTATATAGGACTATTCCAGTTTAATTTGAAGAGGGACAAGGTACTAGGCGAATGCAATTTACACAGAACGGGAATTATAAATTATGTACTCATAGTGCAATTTCAATAGTAACATTTATTAACCTCGGCTGTATCTTCCCTTTATAATACTGATCCATTCATCAAAATATATACTTGTAATAGTATTGAAACTGCATTCAATCCACTATAGTAGATTTCAAAATAAGTGAGACCTCATTAAAAAAAATTAGGTTCTTGTCATTCACCGGAGAGTAAGAGGAAATATGTTAATGGCCACAGGTAGAAAAGTTTATGGTACTCATACAATGTATAGTAATGTAGCTAGTAAATAAATGACACATTAAAATACATTGTTTCACATCTAAGATAGCTTGGATGTTTCATTTGAAGTATCAGGATGAAAACACCAGCAAAATTTAATTAAAGTCTAGTTTGAACATAACTTACCTTTGACACTACAACAATCATTCTTTATTATAGTACTGGAGAAATAATGATATCGCTAATTATATCAATGCACAATAACACAACTAAGTTTTTATTTTGCCATAAAAAGTGGCCAAATTTAAAGAAGATTAGCACAAAGCGGATTTGGCAAGTCCTATCATTAACAGACCACTGTAGAACTGAATGCACAGGTTCCCAGTAAGCCGATTGTATAGAGTAAACTTGTGTACACATAGGAAACAATATGTTTTGTGATGGCAACAAGGCCTAGTCTCCACATGGCGGGGGATTGAACCATCACCCTATGGATTTATGTATGAAGTCTCACGTAATTTGAATCTACTATAAATTAATAACAGCCTTATATAACTTTGTAATATCCCGAAAACATAATTTTAACTGCCTGTAACGTCCATATACGTAAATGTATTGTACTGTAAAAATGTTGATAAAAGGGACTCAATCTCCATTATGTTATTGAGCATTGTTGAGTTAGCCTAATATCCAAACATTTTGCCAAAGCTGGATATATATACATTGTATCCAATCATGCGTAAGATTGACTCAAGTTTAACTAAGAGTTTGTTTAACAGATGGAGGTTGTTCCCTTTTACTTATATTGGCGCGTTACAAGCATGGTAGAATTATGTTGTCGGTGTACTATATAACTATATAAGGCTATTAGTAATATTTTGAATATAATATGAATACTTTTACAAGTATTTTAATGAATGGATGAATGAATTATTATTACAAAGGTGAAGATTCAACGTTTGGGCTCAGGTCTTCATTTAAGCCCTTGTTTTGACAAATTTACTTCCTTGATTTCAAGTGTTTCAAGGAAGATAAAATTACTTTTTATTAATATTTCAGAGAAGCAGAAATATTGCTAATGTTATATTCCATCTATATTGCTATATTTATATCTCTCAGCCACGTCGATCTTATAGACATTGAGTTTAAGTCAAAATATGAAATTGTCCAATTTCTTTTTGCATTCCTGGATTCTCAAGACTGTAGAAAACTGGTCTATTCCAGGAGAGATTGGGGTCACACCCTTTTAGGTGATAGTCATTCGTTGCTCCTGATTCCTCCTTGCTAGCCCACTGGGTCAATGGTGGTATGGTTTTGTCTTTCTCATTTTTATTTATGCCTTGAATACTATATATTTTTGATGTATTTTAGACAGATATGTAAATAAATAAATGGAAGGCATAGACAAAAGAGTAAATTCTAGTGGAAAATAATCAGTAGCACGATTCAAATTCTACCTTGTATTATATACTTCATTTCGGTTGTGTATAATTTACCATATAACATACAATTCCTGCTGTGAATATAAAATGATTTTCACAACAGTAATTCCAGTTGCCGCTGTACCAATTACCCCAATCCAGTTTTGAGATCCACACATAATTCTAGCTGCAACGAAATGGGCGAATTACAGTTATATAGCAATTCCAGTTGTTAATAGGGCAATTCCATTTGTTAGATTTACTCCCAAATCCAGTTATATCTTCCATTGGGGAATGCAATTCATGTGGAATAGCCTCATACACCGTAAGATTTATTACACAAATCCTCCATTGTCTTTGAGCGGGAAAGGACAATACCATTACATCCCGAGATTAACCTCTCATGAGCTTAATCTCATAGTGACAACCGTTGTTAAGATCAAAACAATTGTTCTGAAAAAGAACGATTGATCCATATAATTTTTGTAACAAATCACAGTTCAGATACTCGGATAGGATTTTGATTAATCGCACAGTATGTGTTTTTCTACACTGCGACATTTTCAGTCAACACGCTGCCACGGGTAGGCTGTTCATACTTAATCAAAAGTCTTATTCAAAGTGACAAAACACTGAAATTAATTAAAATAGGTATAGTAATGTAAATGCAAAGCTCAAACCGAATTTGTAATGTCGGCCGGCCATGGATTGTCCCAGGACCTTGTTCATTATTAATGTTACAAAATTCTAAAACAACCCTTAGAGTGAAGTTGGCGCGTTAACTCCAACGGAGTTGCTTGATAACATAACACACCTTTAGAATATCATCCTATCAAGGTGTGTTATATCAAAGGCGACGTCAAAATTTAGAATTTCTTGGCCACCATCGTCTGAATAAAATATTGACCAGCTTTGAAAAGAGCCCTCTAACGTTTGCAAACTTTCCCATAATTGCAGTTGATAAGTGCTCCTTTTTGACTTTGCACATGCTACGACATTGTCCATATTATTTAGAATTAAAAGTATGGAGATATACTAAGGTTCCAACTTAAATGGTTAAAGGTTTTGGGTGCTCTATTTCCGTAAACATCTTATTTGGTCTGACTTTAGGAGTGGACAAATGACTCCTCTCATTAACATTAATAATTGAAACAATTATTTTATTACTAAGTTGACAGAGTCCAAAAAGTGCATTGTTTTCCTGAAATAGTTGGTCTATATTTTATTTCTGAAGTAATATTAAACTGTCAGATCTTATTTGTCTTGATGGATGAATTTGTTTTCTTGCCGCTTTTGTGGGTTTTGTCTAGTTTCCGCCTTTGGACGTTCTCAGGTTTAATACCGTCTCCGTACTTTCCAAATATGGCGGGAAAAGTACGAAGAGATCATAAGTGGACTTAATACGAAGACAGACCTTGTCATCGGGCACTGATTTTATTTCTTAGTGTACTGCCACACCTTAAGTCACTTAGGGATTGATTTGGTTGTAACAAACTTAACTAGTCACAACTCACGACGTGATTAATGTTCCAGAAATATTTTAAAAATGCAATTATTAGAGGCTTCGACTTTCAAGACGGTTAATTTTGTGCCGTGTTTTATGATACTTGCTAGAAAGAGTGAAATGTATATCATCGCTTTGTTTGAGGTTTGAAGACTCCCCCAAATTGCAACCCTTATCTGTGGGGACGAGCGATTTGAAAAGCTAAGGACCAAGAGACGGGAATCCTAAGTGGAATGAGTTACGTCATAATATGACGTAACTCATAATATGGTCTAAGGATCGATTAAGAGCTCGAGAAAGGTGCTTTTTGACCATTTTCAGTACTCAATGTTGTGTGCGAAATGATGAATATACAGGCTGATTCAAAAAGAGGTTTACTCAATTTTATCGTGGTTTAGTAAAAATTCTAAAAGGAAGTCACTGTAAAGTAAGGTATCATTGCAAAAAGCAATTTCTGAAGGTTAAATTAATTTTTTATTTGCACATGCCAAACCCAAGTTATAATCATTTAAATAAATCACCCATTTTCATGACTGTACACATCTGGGTAACTTGCATCAGTTTCTGTTCACACTTAATCAATCAAGCTTGAACAAGACAGATCCATTTGCAACTTTTATTGGCGAAGTTAAAGTTTTGCTTTTATCCTCATAATCCCGAACCATAAATCAAACGATAATTCCGTTCATCTTTCTATTCATCACGCAGTGTATGTAACTATTTTTCATCGCCAACTGTTCTTTCCGCGATTGATCATGTCAATAAGTGTTTTCTTCTGTTTCTTCTAAGAAAGTCTACCAAGAAACAGTGCTAGCGATTCAAAATTTGATATCATTTAAAATTGTCAGCATTTACAAATATTACTCTTGATTAAAGAATTTTGAGTATGGATATAAAAGAAAACTTTCATTTTTGACAATGAAAGTTGTAAACCAGTGGAGGCTTTCGTCACGCATTATAAATTTCAGTGGTAAATAGAACTGATGCAAATACCAGATGTGTACAGTCAGTAAATGGGTAGGTGTATGCATTAGTATAACTCGGGTTTGCATGAGCAAATTCAAAATTCTTTTTTTTAAATAAGACACTCAGAACGCTCTTTCCTAAGGACATATTAGTTTACAAAGGAATTCCTTTCATGTTTTTAATAAACGCAAATAAAAATTAGTAAACTGAGTCGTCATCGAGTGTTTTCTGAAATAGGGGCTTTAATATTATTTGTCCTTTTTGCGTGCTCTAGGTAATTTTTAGTCTTTTATTTCTTCATCCTCTTCTGTATATTTCTTCATCATATTGAGGGGAAGGAGGAATGTTGCCTAATCGAAGGGACTCTTGCGCCCCATCCACTGTTCCGCCACGACACATAATGCAACCTCATCCTCCCCACTTCCTCCCTACTTTTTCCATATATTTTGTGACCGATGGGGGAAAGTGGGGGTCGCACTATACCTACCGCGAACGGAGAGAGCCATGGAAATGTTTGGGTCCGCCTAATTTCATCGAGGTCCTGTATCCAAATCCACCTTGAATTAGGAGGTTTTAAATGCATATTTATTATTGTTGTCCATATTAGCCTGGGTTAAATCATTCAATTGTTCAACACTGCTTCAAATTATGCAAGGGATCCACGACATTCGGGACAGCCAGAGATTTCCACCCTACTCTTAGCAAAACTTTATCAAAACCTGGCTGCTATTATAGCAATTCGTCTTCATGTACATGGACCGACGGCTTAACGTCTCTACAAAGGGACGGGGTAATCTCAGGTTTCGTGTGCCCAGTCCCACGTGAACCACCGTGAGAGCAGAAGAATTTCATTTTTTAAATCGATAGTTCTTATAGCAAATCAATCCTGAATTTAATACCCGAATCCATAGTCCAGCAATTGGCCCCGCCGGGACTCGAACTTCGAGGACCTCCTGCACCAAAGTTGAATTACCCTAATCGTAGGCCACCCTTTCTGACATCACACGATGCTGTACTTGTATGTGAAGAGAAAGAAGTGTCAAGTAGAAACATACAAAGTCTTTTATTTCGATTAGATCCCTGGGACCAAAAATGAATTCACTTCCAAGTACAAGCACACGAGCCTCGCGCATGCATGGCTCCAGAATAAATTGGTAAATTCCCAGTTGTAATATGGGCACATTGGGCAGTAATTATGTCAACCAAAATTCAGAATTGTCAAAAATTAAAAAATATCAATAACTTGAATTTATGTTTTCATATCAAAGTTATACTTGCCTTTAGTTTCTTGAACAAATATTGATTTGACCGAATAATCAATTTTGTTAGATTGACAAGTTAAAAAAATGCGGACGTACATTCAAAACTGAATGCCACTTTCATCCACCTTGTCTACTTCTTCTTGTTGTTCTTTTTATCCGCTTGGCTTGAAAAGCGTTTGCGGACTAGCGCGCATGTCAGTGTGTGTTCCAGTTTGGTTAGGGGTTTTCGTTTTTCACGTCTTGTTCGAAAATTTGAAGTCCGCATTTAAAAAACCATTATTAGGTTTTTCAGAATCTTTCCATGCTAATACTTCTACACACTTACAGAACCCAATATTAACTTGCAAATTGGCATTTGGATGACAATGTCTCCCACCGTGACAAACTCATCCACTATTATATAGATGCACAGTTCACATATTAATACATGCATAAATTCAGAATGTACAGTGACACTTATGTAGCCAGTGGTTGAGGTAGTATTGAGTTTCCATTTCATTGTGGTGTGTGTGGGGGGGGGGGGGGATGGGCTGCTGTTACAATTTAAAATTTTTTTTGTGTTTCCCAGTGGTTCTGCTGGGTTCCTTGTGGCTGTTAGTTACATCTTTGGTGGTTCCCAGATGGTACTTGGTGGGGAGGGGGTGCGTACTGTTAACTGTTTTTTATTTTTGGTGGTCCTGGTTTCTGTCTGCTGGTTCTTTGTTTCTGTTAGTTACAACTTCCTTTGGTGTTCCCAGTAGCTACTGGTTCCAATTATGCGGTTCCCCATCTGGCCTATTGTTTCTATGTCCGTTTCTCGGTTTCCAAGTGTCTACTGGTTCATTTTTGGAAGTTCCTTGTGGCTGCAGTGAATGCATTTTTTGCTGGTCCCAGTTTCTAACGGGTCCAATTGTGGTGGTTCCCAGCTGCTATTGGTTCCATTCTTGGTGGTTCCAGGTGTGTACTGGTTCCATTTCTTGGTGGTTTTCCCCAGTGTCTACTGGTTCAATTTTTAAAATAGGTTCCTGTGCTGTCGTTCCATTTTTTTGGTGGGTCCCCATTGCTCCTAGTTCTAATTATTGGTGGTTCGTCTACTGGTTCCATTGTTTTAGGATTCTTTGGTTGCGTCGTTTTCCAATTTTTTTGGTGGTTCCCCCAGTTGCTGTTGGTTTCAATATTTGGTGGTTCCCAGTTGCTACTGGTGCAATATTTTGGTGGGTTCCTAGTTTGCTTGCTGGTTACAATAGTTGTGTTTCTGGTGTTTTACTGTCCGTTTTCTCTATGGTCCCAGTGGCTGTTTAAAAACGAGGTTTGAATTTATTAGTCACTCCTGCATCACTAGCTTGGGTTCAATCAGATTCTGAAAACATATAATGCTAAATTGGATGGGATGCTTTTCCGCACGATCCAAAGATATTGGGTCTCGCTATAAAAGCTTTAAAATTTGTGCTCCACGCTGCGCCTCTGTCGCACAATAGTTTTTTAAAACTTATAGCTCGACCAATATCTTTGTGTATCGTGCTCAATCCATCCAATTTTATATCAGACTTGGGGGTAAGGATCAGTACGGGTTTCCTTCATAATGTGGATGTCAAAGGCATAGACCAAGGTCCAAAGGTCATCTGAAGGTCATGTTGTCTGTGTATGTATGTGTGTGGTGTTCCAGTTTGTTTTAGGTTTTCGTTTTTCACACGTCTTGTTTCGAAAGTCCGATTTAAACCAGACAGAACTCCTATGAGTCAAGTGTCAATAGGGATTCAATCATATGTGGATTGAGTCAAAGGTCATGGACCAAGTCAAAGGTCATCTGAGTTCATTTCCAGACTGCCATCTTTGCCAGGGGGATTGACCAATGTTACTTGTGTCCGTTTTAAATCTGTGTTCATTACTAAAAAGTTACGTTATTCATGGTTGCGAGCATACACAGTACATTCGCAACGGTGAACCGGGAGAATTTTAACCTAAAGATAATAACTTACTAACTTGCTTTTTTTTGTTTTGTTTTTGCCTTGTTTTATGACGATCTTTGGACCCTTTTGTCATTATCAGTTGCTATCACGATATGTGCAACTTCAAGCCAAAAATAACTGGAACACAAATGACTCAAACGTACACTTTCTGTGAATAAGTCCGCAACGGAGGTGTTTTTTGCAACTTCCTATCACATGGTTTGGAATTAAATTTCAGGTCTAATAATTCTATTAGATACACTTTAACTAATACCAAGTGTTCAAAATTCAAAGCTTGATAATGTTAGAAGTTCTGAGTCTCAGTCTCTGAATGTCCGCCCCGCAGGACCGCACTATGGAATTGCCTCATTGTAATAGACTGACATAAACGTAAGACGGTTGTTTTGATCAGATTAGTGGAAATCTTTTCGCAAGCTGGTTAGGAATTAACATTTAATTGTTGGTATACATGTCCTTTTACTGGCTTAGCATATAAATCTGGGTAAGTAAAAGCTCAAGAAGGAAATGTGATTCATTTGTTTTCTTATTAATCGTTCCTCCATAGAAGCAGTTGACTGCGCAATTGTTAGCTATTGTTTTAATTTCTTATTAATTGGTCATGTTCTTTTGTTAAATTTAACTAAATTAAAGGCGGACTCAGACATTGCACGAGGAGGGCGCCCTCATGTTCAAACAAAGCGTGTGTTTGCATATACATAATGCTTGTCCCGTATACTAATCCCTGTGTGAAATAGTTTTAAATCCAAATTCCTTTATATAGAAATCACAACTTTGTTGTAAAATTTCCGGATCCGGAATTTTTTTATACACAGTATTCTAGCGCCTGTTGTGCTATACATAAATGTTTTACTGCATGAAAAAGAAAATCCGATTTGTCTCAAACCTTGCAATGGAATCGGCATTGAAGGTGAACCTTCCGAGGCGACTGTGGCCAGTTTGAGACATGGTGGATCAGAAGTGAAAAAAAGGGTGCCCCACCATTCCGCCACCAACGCCGCCTCCAACCGGGACCCTTCTTACACACACGATGTAACTTTTCATTAGATAGCAAGAAGACGCCAGTTACCTCCCATCCTGAGGATGAAGAATATGATGCTCTTTACAACTCGGGGAAGAGGTGACATCCAAGGCTTCATATCTGACAACTGCGTGGATAGGAAACGTCAAGAGCGCTGGTAGGAGACGGTCCAGAGAATTGACTTCACTCATTCTAGCAGAGGCCTGGAAAACTTAAACAGCCTCAGTTTCGGAAACAAACCATCGAAATGTTCTCTGTTGTCTGCCAACTCAATTGCCTGAGCAAATGGTTATTTCAAGGATATATTGATAAGGATCACACTCGCTTCTGTTAAAAAACAGTTCACCAAACTTCGTCGAGCCCCTGGCGTGGACGGGTCACTTTCGACACCCTTCTCACTAATGAAGCTCATCTCACTAAAACAAGTGGAAAGAGCCCCTGGGGCATGGTAATATACCACGGGAGTTCCTGACGCACTGCGGCCCACGATGTCTAGATTGGTTCCAGGAGTTCTACACATCCAGTCCTTACACAAGATCTTGAGGAGGGCTCCCATCATCGCACTCCCCCGAAACCAACAAGCCGTTGATACAAACCCCAAGAACTACCGCCAATATAACTATTGGTGTTTCCTGTCAACTTCTTGAGAGACTGAAACCTGGCGCGGCTGCAGCCAGTCGTCGAATTCCATCTGCCTGACGAACAAGAGATCCTCGCCGTAGCGGAGCACTGTTCCACCAGATTTAAAACTCACAAAGAAAATTGAGAGAGCTTTGAAAAGCGTCGGAAGGCAGGCGTCATCTGCTGGACCTTTACTGCAAGCATATGACACCGTGTGCACCAGTCCTGAACGAAACTCAGCTTCTCTGACATTCCGATCGTCACCTCTACAATTCCTAGGTAACATGCTTGCAACGTAGTTTGTCTTTAAGACCAGTGATGGGCCGAGTAGTCCGGAGGCGAACTGCGGTCCTTGTCTGAGGAAAGGTCCACAGGATCAGCACTGGCTCCACTGCTGTTCACTGTATATCAGCGATTTACCTCAAACAGCATCTAAAGCCCAATATAGCTACGCTGACGATTTAGCTCTTTTTTCACTCGGACAGAAGGTGGACTGAAGTAGAAAGTACCTTAACGTCCGATATGGCCCTACTTGCAGTTTATCTCAAGACCTGGAGAGTGGAGACTGAAGCTTTGCGAAGCCAAGACCACCGCTGCCTTCCATCTTAACACCAAGAGGCGCATCGCAGCTCAAATCAACCTCCACGTCGCCTCTGCCCATACAATCCTACAACAACCTATCTGGGAGTGACGCTTGATCGGCACTTACTTATCTCGAGTCAGTATGTGCACAGGTATCTTCGAGGAATAACCTCCTGCGCCGCCCTTGCTGAATCTTCCTGGGGTGTCAGCACATCCACCCTACGCTCCACCGCCCTAGCTCTGGTCTACAGTGCTGCTGGATATGCCGCCCAGCATGCTGCAATAGCTCTCACTATGCGTACACAGTAACTCACGAGGACCATGAGAAGACAATTAACGGTGCTTTCATCCCACTTCCATCCATCTGAGTTTTCTACCCAGTGCTTTCATGCATCGCACCTGCAGTGCTTTCGGGGAGAACATCACACACATAAACTGTGAACAAGGATCTGTTGAACAGCACCTGCTGCCATAACACGTGTCAAAGATTCACACCATCTTGGTAGACAGAGACTGCTCTCTCGTCGACCTTTTCTGGTCGAACGCTGCTAAACTCTCCAGCTCTCCATTCAACAATCTTACAACCATGGAACCTGCCTGAGGTGCGGGCTAGACACTCCAAGACCATACAAATTCACTATCACCCCTATGACACAATTCCCACTTGGTAGCAATTTTTCCACGTAATGAATGGGTCACCTTGAAAACAGATGTCGGCACAGTTGGCGGTCGTTTCAACAAACAAAGCATATGCACCGGAATGGGGCTGCGACCCATCCCCCCCCAGCATGGCGGGGGAATGTGGCTCTCTATCACAGACTGCGGATCACATTCGCAATTCTCAAACCCCAACCATTCAACGTGAGGACTTGTTCCACCAACTACACACATTTACCTGCTGCCTCGTACGCAATAAGGAGAGAAGAAGCATTTTGGGTAACTATCTTAAGAGAGTTCTAGTTTGACGTTTTTAAATTACACACCAAAATTATATATTTCGAAATCTCGAGTCACCTTTAAACCTTGGACTAAAATTATATAAGAACATCACAAAGTGTCCACATATTGATAGACAAAGTTAAAGAGGTATACTTGTGTGACTTTTCTTTTGTTTAAATTAGACACAATATAAAATTAGTCACACAAGATGGCAATCAAGCAAATACATAAGAAATGGAGTCAACACAAGTATACGCCAGTTAGTAACAGACAGAACAGACAGACAACGAGACAGACAGATAAATTGATAGCTTGCTTTATAGTGTTTGTATAAATGATACTGGCAACAACAATTTGTACGGGTCATATAGGTAATGACTAAAATTTTTTTCATGATAAAAGAAAAGCAACATGTTTAGATACTTTTAATTTGCATCAACATACCCTGATATAGATTTAATTCCATCAACAATTACGTTTCATGACCAGACCATAAACAAACAAAAGTAATAAAAGCGATATATTCAAAATCGTACCCGAAGTCCGTTAGTAATGCTTGGGAATACTACAATCCCGTTCTACTTGCCAATTCTGTAAAGGGAGTACTTAACATGCATCGTAATGCTAAGTAGTAACATTAGACTAAGCATGACTTTGATTGTGGAACTGTTCTTTTTTGTCAAAATACTGCTTGATAAGGTTTGTTGTTGATTAGCCACCCTATCTCTAATTTCCATTACATGTAATTTCAAAGCCTAAAAAGCCTGCCGCGTTGACAATGTGAAACGAAAAGTCATACTTGCACTCGAGATTATTCTCTGCAGGGTAAGGTAAGACTTCGTCATATATCAAGTGCACTTTAAACTTTTGTTCTGATTATGGACGTGAGCTCATGTTTGAGACGAAAAGAAGTGTGCAGAAGTGTAAAGATTGAAGATGTTGACATTGTCACGAAGAAAGACTAAATTGTAAAATATAATGGTGAACAAAAAGACACGTCATTATTTGGCACTGAAAGCCAAAGTGTATGATAGGTACTTATAACGTTAAAAAAATAACTTTGATAGTAGACTTTGCTTGAACAAAAATGGCATGCATGTTACAGTTCTTTGTTGATATTCTTTAATAAGTTGGGTGTCGTTCATTTCCATTATATTTAGTCTACCTCGAGAGCCTAAAATCCAGTTGCGTTTAAAATGGGAGACATAAGAGTCTTAATTGTCAGCTGCTTATACAAGATATTACGCTCTGCTTAAAATGGTTCGTCAAGGTGGTAAACTCCGCAGTAAACATTTGGGATGCCAAGGATACTGTTTTGTACTTGCAGGCCACGAGAGCTAAGGTAACCACGCGGGAAAGCCTGTTATTTTAACGAACGGCATGGTAGCGAATTGACTATCTTGCATACACTTAGAGTATGGGGGTATAAATAACATTTTAAAGTAGCATTATTGGTTGAAACATGCTAAAATTGGATAATGAGATAAATTGTCGGAATTTAAATATACCATATTTAAAAGCACTAATTTGTCCTTGTCACCTTCTATTGTAACATCGTGCTACAAGCGTTTAAGCAAACTCCAAATGGCTTGTATTGATTGCTCTTCGAGCAACTAGTGTTAAAGCTAACTTGCTAATGGGTTGGTTGCTCAGCGCTTTGTCAAATAATATGGGAGTGTTTCATGTCCTAGACTTAGTATAGTATTTTAGCTGTTTGAGTGTAATTGAATAGGATTGAAGACAAGAAAAATCAACAAATCTTGAACTGCTGATCGTCGCTGTTATAGTATATTTCTATGTCTATACTTAAAGGGACACAATGGCACGAAAAAATATTCAGACATATTGAAATGGTCCCTTACTGAAATCACTTCCACAATTTTGAAAACAACTTGGGTGTTTACATTTTGTAAAAAAGGGAAGAGTTACTAATACTATTTTCCTTGTAAGCTTCACTTCTCAGCCAAGGATTTATCAAACTTGAAAAGCATGCAGTCATCAGCTCACAGACCATTGCTATTGTATAATGTGCTAATCCCTGCTAATCCACCTTTCACTTGCCAGATCAATATCTTACTACAAGCTTGAAGTACAATGTCTGAATCCTTGTCTGAATGCCTTTGAATTGTGTTACAAAACATGCTAGATACACTGAAAATTCTGGCAGGGATGTCAAAACCTTGATTTTCCCTGGCAGGAATTGCCACGAACTTTCACGAACTCTTGCTGTTTTTTACCCTTTTTTACAGAAAGTAACATCAAAATTGTTTTCAAATTTGTGGAAGTGATTTCAATAAGGGTCCATTTCATTATGTCTGAATATTTTTTCATGCCATTATGTCCCTTTAAACATTGTTTATGTGCGTTGGGTAATGTCGAAATTTGTGAAACCAGCATTTGATTTCCAAATGGAAAATGACGGCGTCGGATGAGGGCCTTCTGCAAGGTTGAAGCCGACTTAGAAGTCAAAGTAAAAATGGGTACAGGTTTTTTTTTGGGGGGGGGGCGCACCCTGTACATATTCAAGCAGTATTTCGTAGGATCATCTTAAAATGTTCATGGGGAGTATAGTTTTGTTATATGTTTTCATTTCTGTCTTTCAAAATTGCAGTTCGGGATACGAATTTAAAAATGAGAGTGTACAAATCAAAAATCTGAATTAAATATTTACTGTTGTACAAACAATAAATTGTGTTATGTCTATTTATGAGAAAATGTTTGATGCAAGATCAATCAATTTTTGAAGTTCATTACACAGGTACCATACCGCACTATATTGCTGTACAGACGTTATGCAGTTAGACACCATAGAATTTGTATCTGAAGTTTACCGGCGGTATGCAGGGCTTATTATATTCGACGAAACGAAACGAAACGGGCTCACTGCGCCCATTGGATTACACGCTTTATTCCGTGATCGTACATTTTGCACTCTGACGGAATAAAGCGTGTAATCCAATGGGCGCACTGAGCCCGTTTCGTTTCGTGTCGTTTCGTCGAATATAATAAGCCGTATGCAGGCCACAGCGCTGTATATAATTGTCAGGTAATTGTATTAATTTCTAGAACCATTACCGTGACCAGTGTGATAAGTTGTGACCTCAGCTGGCGAGTGTGCATGCTATTAAAAATAACACGCGCAGTAGCCTTCTCGAACCCGAATCGTAGTAGATAACGCCGAATTGGAAAACAATGGATAACAACAAAAGACGCTAGCACTAGAAGTGCATTGTTAAATAAAACATTTGAAGGGGAAGAGGAAGAACGAAACGAGAGGATGAGAGTTGCATAATATATACACTAGATTGGAAAGAGCAACTAACCGATATTCGCCGAAGGCCAGTTCTGTTGTATGTTTGGGTACAAAACAATGATTACATTGTAACCCGTTATTAGAATTGATTATCCAGGTCCATTGACCTCTGACCTTTGCCAACATTTGACACAATTTTGACATATATAAAAATTAAGTAAAAAAAAAGATAATTAGGACATTTTGACACAATTTTGACATATCAAATTTGTATCAAAATGTTGACATATTTTTTTTTTTTGCCTTTATTCGAATTTTATTGAGTAACAACATTATTATACACCGATGAATCTTCAATTATACGATTAAGTACTAAAATTTACAGGGAAAAATACAGTAAATTTTACAGGAAAATCCTGGCAGCAATTCTGCCAACAAAACCCCGTAAAGATACAGATTCAGGTTGACATATATTTGATATACTTCTTGGTCAATTTGTAAATCGTGATGAAATCTAGTAACGAGCAGTGATGATCCAGGACCATTGTCATCATAGGCTATGGGGCATGTCCTTCTATACCGTGGTTTCGTAGTGCCCCTAAGGGGAGGGGGGTATGGGAAAACCAAGTGTAAATTCATAATAAATTATTAAAATCGTATAACCGTCTGTTTCCGCAAATAAAACTGGCACATTTTCTTAAAAATGAATAAAATGTCACCTCAATTTCATTTCCCCAATATCAGTGACCAATGGATACACTAAACTTCAGAAAACAATGGAGCTAAAGATATTCAACTATCGGCCCGGTATGCGGTGGAGAAAAGCACTTCAGATTCCTTTTCATCTGGGAGTGCAGGACCATTGTTATATTGTCTCGCAGTTGAAAATATTTTAGGTGTTATCACCTCTCTGATTTAGACAGAGTATTTTTTTCATGACGTAAGCACAAAATACTTATCTTCATTCACAAATAAGTAAATCTTGAGCTTCTATAGTGCGTGTTCTATTAATGTTGACCGTATTTTTCATCATTTATTCGCAAAAGAAGAAAGACGAACAAAAATCATGCCCAACACGTTGCTGGGCAGGCTTTGTTTGACCTAACAATTTTGTGCAGAACCAAAATCCGTAACCTATTGCTTAACTTCATTTCTATTCAATTTACCGCGTTTTCAGAAGAAAACTTAGTGTCAACGACCTATATTATAATGTAAGCTGGTTAGTTATTGTGAAAGGAGGACGGGTGTTTTGTTACTAACCCGAATCGCGGAGTGATAATACATGGAATCCTTTAAATGCGTGGCAATATAACAATGGCTCCGCATACCGTGTCGATTGTTGAAACCTTAGCTCATGTTTGCTGAAGTCTTATAACAATCCATTAGTCCCCACTGATTTAGGAAAAAGAAATTGGAGTAACATCTTTCTTCATTTTCAAGAAAATGAGCCCAGTTTTTAGTGTGCGGACCAGACAGTTTGATGATTTTAATAATCTATTATGAATTTATACTACTTGGTTTCCCTTCCCCTACGCCCTTCACAAGTCGCACTACGAAATTTTTATACAGGTTGGTTATTTATTCTACGGCTATAGTCATTATGCCTGTTTACAGTGACACATAATTTATATCGTCGCAAAACACCCTGCAAAAAAGTAAACGATTGAATTAACCGATGCTTGTATGGCAGCCATGTTGACCAAGGACTTGCCATATCTTTGTATGGAAGAAATCATTGATTTTGAAGATTTTCGTCATGATGGAAGGCAAAAAAAAATCAAATTTATTTATTAATAAAACATAAAAATCGACGGAGAAGGATTCCAACCATGTAGCTGAATCACTGTACTTCATATACTCTATAATACGCTGAATTGTCTAATATTTTCCATGAGGTCTCTACAAAAAATCAAGTAAGGTAGCCTGAATTCAAGAAAGACGATAAGATCGCGGCTCCAAAACATAACGTTTTTATGATACCATAAACTATCGCTATATAATTTCAATTTTTTAATACATACCAATTCTAAATTACCGTAGAAGACGGCATGTAAAATGGATTTGTTACTAACACTAGTTAGGAGTCTCGGGGTGTATCCTATTGATATGCATAACGTGAACATGCACCTAAGACCCGAAAAGACAACGATATGCTTGAAATGAATGTCGTATACCTGACTCATAAGGCCAGATGAGGTCAAGTACAGATATCGTTTTGCCATTACGATCAGGTAGGTGCTCATCCGTGAATTCAACTTGCTTTTAATTGTCAAATACCGTTGCTCGAAAATCCTTCAATTTATAGCAATATAAATGCTGTACTTTTATTGTCCAAACAAATTAAAAAGCTCGGTTTCCAAATTAACTCAATCCTATTATAAATAGACGTATTTGCATATGATCACTAACTATCAATAGTAGTATGATTTTACTAAAAGGCACTGGCTGCAAAATGTTTTCCAAAATATGATTAAGTTCTTATCAATCAATCATTTCGTGTTTTGCCGTCATCTCGAGAGTTTATGTTAATTCCGTGAACCCGTAGGACAAGGCTTCTCAAGTCCACCCTAAGTCGCTACTTTTTTGCTTTCAGAAGTTGCATAATATATCCTTTTATAACATAATGCATATATTCCTATTCCTACATGTATGTTTTATAAAATACCATCCTTTATGCTAACCGGGTAGGACTCCACAGATTACCAAACCCCCTAGACTACGTAGAGGTCGCCGGAATGATGAGATTATTATTATGAGCTGATGGTTTTAACACCAATTGAATGCTTTTTTAAATCACTTCAGGATTAGCACGTCGCGTCTGGGGAAACACACGATGGGTATCCCAGATTCACAATGACACATTGGATACTCCACCTTGACGGCAAAAGACGACCACACATTGCCTCTAATATTTACTTTCACACCAGGTTTTAAAAAACATATTGATGTATAGTTTTATTTATCATTGATGTCGTATATCATATTAATCACCTCTTAATTACCTATTAAAATAAGTTCACTTCATTATTGAAAGTTCGCTTCATATTGATTACAGATCAGCAATCAATAAGTATAATGGTATGAACATACGTTTTCCTCATTCTTACATAGATCAATATAAATCTTCCATTTTCCAAATCAATGCTTCAGGAAGGGATTCACACCAAAGCATGTGGCGATTAGGAGCCTCGCATGTGAGGTATTTAGGCCGAACAACCCTGTTTTTTTTTTAAAAACACCAAACCGATTTTTTCTTGCGATCGAAAACCCAGTTGTATTCAATCACCATATGCACAATAGTGTTTAAAAAATCGAAAAAACCGGCATTTGGCCTGACATAGCCATTAAAAAACTAACAGAGGTAGCACCGCTGTAAAAGCACGTATTTTTTCAATCTTTGAAAAACCTGTTTTGGATTTAAAACAATGCAGGTAGCCACTGGTATGGTAGGCCAAATATTTTTTATAATTCATCAGCACGTTTTTGATCGGAATTCGGGGGGGGGGGGGGGGGTGCGCGAAAACCAAGTTTCACAGTTCTTTTTTTCTTCAGTTTTTCTTTCGACAAACTTTTTTTTCGCCGATATAACCGGGTTTTGCAGTGAAGACTCGGTTTTCTTCTTCGAAAAACAAGTTTGGTCGTCGAGAAAACAGGTTTTTTTGTATTAACAGACAGGGTTTTTGGTCGATCATAAGATTGAAAAAAAGGTTTTCGAAACCGAAAATCGAATCTTCTTCTTCTTCTTCTTCTTGGCGTATGAGGCAGCAGCTAAATGGTTGTAAACGGTGGAGCCAGCTCACTAGGCTGTTTTGATTTGTTGGGGTTTGAGAAGTCTATGTCCACCGTTGGACGAAAGACGAAAGGTAGGGAACACATTGAGAATTGATCCGCAGTCTGTGATTGAGAACCACAATTGGCAGCCCTGGCGATGGCCGCATCCCCCCATCGGTGCATATTGGCTGTTGAGCGGCCGACTCCTGTGCGCATCCTGTTTAAAGGTGACCCATATTCCATGCGTTTAAGATTGCTACCAGGTGGAGTTCTGTCATAGGTGTCCTAGTGAGTTGATCTGGTCTTGGAGTATCTAGCATGCAGTATTCCTTGTCTGTGACGATGTTGAATGGGGAGCTGGATAGTTTAGCAACGTGTCGAAAGGTCGACGAGAGCACCGTTCCTCTGTCTGCCGAGCTGGTGTGATTCTTTGCAGTGTTATAATGCACAGTTGCTTGTTGTTCAGCAGCGCCTTATTCACTAGTTTGGCGTGTGGTGTTCTCTCCGAATCACTGCGGTGCCAATGCCTGAAAGGCACTGGCAGAACTTCAATGGAGTAAGGAACGGAGGCAACCATATGGTTCTCAAGGTCTCGTTGAGTACTCTGTCCAGCTTCTTTGTGTGAGAGCTGTTGCACCATGCTGGGGCGGCATATTCAGCAGCGCTGTAGACCAGAGCCAAGGCGATGGTGCGTAGAGTCGTTGGGCTCTACAAGTTTCTCGATCTGAGAAAATAAATTTCTCGATCGAAAACCTGGGGTTTTTTTGAAGAAAAATATTTTTTTTTGTTCGAGAAACCGGGGTTTATCGACCGTTGAAATCGAATTATTGGAGCTTTGGTCTACCGTCAATGGGCAATCAATGATGCATTCAAAAATCATCTTAATGCAACCCCTTTTCCAGTTTTCGGGATATTATCCCGTTGCCAATGAACAAAATTTTCTCCCTTTTTCGGGGAAAAGGTGAGATGTACTCGCCATATGCGGTAGATGCTCAGCCCTCAACAAATGCCTTAAACGTTTGATTCAAAAGATGTGGCTGATCAAAATACATAAGGTGACGTAATAACGCGTATCAGTCTCCTATATAGTCCAGTAAACTTATGGATAGAACAAATTGCAACAGAAGGTTTTTTTGTTTCATCTTGTTTGTATGGCCCCACTGAACATTATATCCAAAATCAGCCAAACTCAGACACCGGAAAGTGGGCTAATTAGCATAAATCCAAAATGGCCGCCAAAAGACATATTTGAAGCCCCGTATCTCATAAACGGTTGGTTTTAGATCCCATAAATATATTATTAATAGATAGAAATATGATACCAAAGAATCGGATCAGCTGGTTAAAAACATTATGACGTACCTTTGACGTCATCATGCAAATTTGACGTCATTTACGTCATAAGGGTGACTGTGTGACAAAAAAACGCATGACGTAACTATGATTTTGGTGTGAATAATGATAGTATGGCGTAAACATGTTATAAAAACAACAACAACAACAACAACAACAACAATAACAATAATAATGATAATGATAACAATAAGCATGGTTTATATAGCGCTAAAATAACCTAAAAACAATCTCAAAGCGCAGCTGCCCATTATCATTGCTGCCATCAGGAAATTGTCATTCCATCGCATCGCTTAGGGTATCAGCCAAGGTTGTGAACCCGTTACAAGCCTGTTCGTATATCGAATATGTCGACAAAATACGGACAACAATAACAAATACCAGAAACATTTATATGAGATTTGTAACCCTGGTATTTCACTCCTCTCAGCATGCAGCATAACTTTTTATATGGCCATGTGTCTTGAATCGGGGCCTGCTCTAGGGTGGAGCTGTTTCATATTTTAAAGAAATCTGACATGTTTGTAATGATTAGAGTACTTAAATGTGATTGAATACTTCCAAGTAAGCACTCATTTTAAAGTTTATTTAGTTAGTTTTAAGTTGGTACCAAATTCATCCTGATCAAACTTCAGTATATAAAATTAGAGTAATTGAGTAAACGAAAGTGGAAGGTGGAGCAATTGGGACACGGAGATTGGGACACGGTACCATGTAAAGTCTATGGGAGAATATGAAGCTTCAGCTCTTATTGTTTTTCTTTATCTTAACAATCATATAATTATTTTAAATTAAAGCTAATTAACTGCCCTTTAATTTGAGACCATAAATATTGTTGTGGCACTCTAAATGATTGATTAATTAACAAGTTGGGATTGAGTATACAATGGGACACGATAAACCTACAATATGAGAAAACAATGTTTATTCAGCCCCATCATGTTTCTTCATACCATTCAATAAGATAATAACTTAAAACGAATGAATTGCACTTCAGTTCAATGCCTAATTAACATAGACCTAACATTTTAATGAAGCTCATTAATTAATTAGACAAGCTAGTACGCGTTAGTACGTTGCAAATTTTATAGGTGAAAATTGGGTCTGTTTTTTACTCAGTAAAAGCCACTTTTGAATCTGTCCTGTTATAATTATATCTTCTACAATTACAGATTTAAATATTCATTAAGATTACCAAAATGAATGAGGACAAGCTGCTAAATCGAAACAATGAGACATGTAAGCTTCTACCTACTGCAAATTAGATTAATTTCAGGCGTATGATTATCAGAAAAATAAATTCAATCGTGAAATGTTTACTTTTAAAGAATGGTTAGATTAAACGTGGTGTTATTCTCTTTAATACATATGACTTGTTGATTCTTTAACATGTGAGCAGCCAATTTGAGCATGCGACAATGTAAATTCATACCTGTCATATACAGTAAAACAATTTTCACAAGGGTTACAACCCTATTAATGTTTACATTTTATGAATGGTTATTGGATTTACTTTGCAAATACTTGGTTGTGCTTCAGCAGAAGCTACTTGCAAAAATTCTTTAAGCAGTCTTTAGGACTTTATGCAATATATACATATTTTTGATGCATTTCTTTACCAGTTGTTCCCAAAATCATAAGAGATGCCACTTTTTGTCTACTTTTTCATGAGTATTTTCATCAATAACTGCTTAAAACCTAGCCCTACTGCAATTTGATAGCATATTTGGAAAGATTGGACAATTCCTTTCAGAAAATATTACTTTTCATATATTACTCCATGGGATCGAAGAGAGAAAGATACTTGCATAAGGACATTGGTTACGCATATCGGCGAAGTAACTGATTTCTGCGCAGTTATTATTGTCTAATAATACCTTTCAATACTCTGGGGTATGTCGAGTGCAAAAGTTGCACATTTGATTGAAAATGAATAAAATGTCATCACAATTTCTTTTCCTAAATATCAGTGACCATGCTGCATTGACTCAAGCAAATAATAGCACTGTTGATATCCAGTAAATCCTCTCGGTATGCAGAGGATAAAGCACTTTAAATTACTTTTTATCTGGAAGTACAGAGCCATTGTTATTACCCACACAGTTGAAACGGATTTCAGGTGCTCATCACCCGATTAAGATTGAGCTATTTTTTTCATGACGCAAAGCACAAGTTACTTGTCCTCTTTCACGAATAAATAAACATTAGGCTTCTACTGTGCGTTCAATTAACTTTGACCGTATATTTCAAAATTTTTCCGAAAAGGAAACAAAGATGAACAAAATATCATGAAAGAAAGTTGTTTGGCAGACTGTGACCTAACATCTTTGTGCAGAAACAAAACTTAACTTACAGTAACTTGCCGCATAACCCCATTTCTATTCAATTT